>JAOXYB010058879.1:0-10879 GCA_028565635.1 Phoronis ovalis
GGGACGAACCCTCAGAGTCTGGTATATGTCTTGCATACTATGTTAACTACTTTTCTGACAACGGGGTATGTTTCTTGCATGGCATAGCTAGCCATGGCTTGCCATAAGAAGAGGGTTTTGAGGCCGGGGCCTCGATCACCCCTGGACCATAAATTGGCCAAGTACCCGCCAGGTAACTACTATACAGTGGGGCTATCTTCCCTTTATTTTGGGATCAATTGTTAGGACAGTTGGTAAGTCTGTAAACATCATGTGCGGATGACATTTATAAATTATAATACTATGAAAGATTCAGCTCACGCCTATAAAAATGTTTCAATCGTATAAAATAGATTACGCTTGTCAGGGCGGCATGGGACATCAGGTGTACAATTATATTTATTTACTGCTAAACAGATACAAAATATTAAGAATACATTGGTAAATAGTGCATTAAAATATAATTAAAAGACAAGAAATAGTTGGTTATAATTTGAACTTGTGATTTAAAATTTTGTTCTACATGACTTAAATGGTAAAATTTAAATTGTTACAAAATCGTACGAGTTATCAGTTATAATGATATATTTTAATTTCGACAAAAAAGGGTATCTTAATTATATATCCTCTATCCTCTGTGTTAATCAACTCCTATATTATTAGTACATGTGTTTATACCTTAGTCATCCGCTATCTCATGCATGTACGTATACTTGTTATTTTGATAATCTATCTCAAACCCATAATTGTTAACATAGACATTATCCGTACTGTTATGCCTAACATCCACTGATTACCACATGCAATCGTTTTTCATTCACGGAAATCGGTTTATAGGGATCCATTTTGTTCGCTACTTCTTCGTAAGGCACGGACAATTTACGACTAACAATTACCAAGTTCGTTGAACTCTCGGCTTCTCATCTTTTTTAACCATTCATGTTGAACTCTAAAGGTGTTACCAAGTATAAAAAGGGGGTTAAAACAATAGTATAGAAATATCGGCAATATCTGCATGTCTGGGTTATATCGCTATGACCTAAACCCCTTCGCAATTTTTATTTACCTTTTACATTGTAAGCCGCGCTTGCCAGCACCTATCATGGTTTCTAATTCCTTTACAACGTGATTTCCATGGAGATTTATATATCACGTTTTTAAATCAATATATAATGTAATGTGAAGTTGTATTATAAATTTACATCATCTTTGATTCTTGTATGAGCCCCTCATTCTGAAATTATATCTTTTTACCTTTCAAAATTAAACCTAAAAGGGTATTATTTCAAAATTAAAAATTTAAATTTAATAGAATCTTTCATGATTTAGGCTGTTCTTGCCGTGCTGTATGTTTTATCATGAACACTAATTTAATTTTTGCTTTTCAGTGGCGGACATTATAACCCTGCGGTGACACTGGGACTTGCACTCTCTGGTGGAGTTAAGCCTGTTCTTGCCTTGCTGTACGTTGTGTCACAATGTATCGGAAGTCTCATTGGAGCCGCATGTGTCAAGGTGAAATCGATTATGTAAAACAACGCCTTGTACCAATTCTACCGTCTACTATTTTTCTAGCATAATAAGTTGCCTTATATTCTGATAAGACTTGCAGACTATATCTGATATCAGAAGACCTTTGTTATATATTATTGTTTACATAATTATGACAGAATGTCCATGCTATCGCTATGGAGATGTAAGCTAACTAGCGTGCAACTATACACGTGAACTTGTTTACGTTATAATTTTAAAAAAATAATCTCTTTATTCCTGATACATCACATTTCCACGAGATAGAAAATTAATATTGTTGATAAAAAAACAGAGGTTCACCATCCTATTCTCGCGGTCAGAAATAGTGCATGACTTCATCACGTTGAAGTCTTAAACAATATAAGGATGCAAAGCTGCATCCAATGTGTGTGCAAAAGTATTTTATGCATATATATGCGGACTTTAGATGAATTTACAATTAACACTGTCGTTACCAAATTTTCTTTGCACAAGGTCTTACACTACACGGCGTCAAATACTTGGCGATATCAACATTTTGTGTTTCATTTCATTCCTATTCATCTTAAATTTCTAACAGTTCGACTTCTAAAAAGCCGCTAAAAATTGCCTGTGATAATATTCTAATAGTTTGACCACTAATAAAGGTTATACAGTTGCTGTACATTTGGAAAAACTGTTACATATATTTCTATCAATGTAGAATGATATAGAATGATAATACTATAATTACCTTCAATGGGCTTCGTTTTGTAGGGTTCTCTGATGAGCGGTGAATATTACAACATATCAGGTGGTTCCAATATACTGGGCGATGGTTACACACCAGGTAATGGTTTTCTATGTGAAACGTTGACCACTTGTGCGTTAGTGACTGTCGTTTTGAACGCCGCCCTGGACACCAAAGGTCAGAATGTTCTTGCACCATTAGCGATAGGAATCACTGTCGGTGTAGATATTCTTGCAACGTAAGTTTTTTGTCCCTTGAGCCTAAAACCAGCTATCTTAGTAAAAATAAAGACCGGGAAAAAATATCACCATACAACGTACCTTGATCAATACCATCGATTCGACAGAACACGAGACTTGAACTTCCAATGGCCCCTTTAAAAGACCGTTTTTGAGTTTAGTTCCCCTTACGCAAAAATGATGTCGAAATTCCGGACACAATAAACATGATTACACACGAAACTCTTCAAAGTGCTAGTTCTAAAAATATCCAAGGGGCGCAGGGCAACAGTATAAAAAAAACAAAAAAAAAACATCAATATATAAAATATCTCCTGATTTTGTAAAAGAAGGCTTAATTATTAGAAATTTACAAACCAGTGACTTGATTCATACTTAATGAACTAAAAGTGATATTTATGGTATATAATTCGATATGGGTAACAACTGCTTTCACATTTTTGTATACCTTTTGTGTGAATAAAATAAGAGAATAGGATCTAAAATCATTTATACATCATTATTTTGTATCTGTATATATAGAAATGCACCTGGAATAAAGGCGCTTCATTATAGTTTTATTCATATCTATAAGAGTACTTACAGATTAGTAGTGATATATATATTACGATATTCTAATTCGCTACTTTTCCGTAGGGGCCACGTCAGTGGAGCATCTATGAATCCTGCCCGAAGTTTTGGTCCCGCCGTTATTGCTGGTATTGACAACCCAAAGGTTTGGACTTATCATTATCTCAACTGGGTCGGACCTCTTTGTGGAGCTTTATTAGCCACCGCATTGTACAGGTAAGAAACAGAGTTAATTATTTATTTATTTAAATTATACATTGCATAACAATATTTTACTTTTACTCTACTTTTTATATGTTTTATCTTTTCTTTGTAGGTTCATTTTCGCCGCTCCAGATAGAAGAATAAATCGTGACACGTTTAAGAAATCTTGAAACCGTATTAATGTACCATGCATTATTTGGCAGCGTCCATTTCTTCTGTTTAACTCAATGCCAATTGTTTTAGGGAATCTGGTTTGAAAATCTTTAAGATTTAAAAACGTTTCCTTACTTAATGCCATAGGGAAAATAAATAAAGCGGCGTAACAGAATAATATTACCATAACAGGATACCAACCTAAACTAGCTATTGAGCATGGAACTTTTAAGAATTAAAAAAAATGCTGTATGGCTAACCGTATGTACAGTTGTAAACCGTTTTGCTATATCCATCTTAAATTTATGTTCTTCAAATATCAGTGCTCGGAAGTCCGATTATACGTTGAAATTTGAAATTATATGTAATGACAAATTTTCTTGCAGTTGATTAGTCTGTGGAAGCTACATTGTCTGTTTCACTTTCTATAAGTAACACGTTTATTTTCTAATTAATTTTTTATGTGGTTTTCATGCTGTAATATTGAAGAAACCTTGGAAAATTCGCAATTCAAAATTTACATATATAGCTTGACTAAAGAATATAATTTTATTACAAAATAAATTGAAACCGGGCCGTTTTTAAATTAACTAACGCCATCTAGTGTTATTTTGCCATTTCATGTACGTAAAGTGAGTACCAGATTCAGATTCAGAACCAGATTCAGATAATGCCCTCAATGCAGATATTTGATAAATAACAACGACTTTTAACAATTTCTTGTTTCCGCTGCTTTTTCAAGAGGTGAAGGCTCCCAAACAATTTTTCTGAATATTTTCGCGGATTTTAAGCAGATAAACGAAAATGCAAGTGACACTAGTTATAAAAGCTTCTTCATCCATACCTAGAATACTCACAAAAAAGCGGGAAAAAACATTGTTGCTAAGCAACTAAATTTCCACTAATAGCAATCGAAATGTCCGGCCGCAACATTCGGCTTTAGTTTATTGTGAATCTGGTTATACGGATAAAAAAAAATTATGCACCTCAACATTAAATGGTCAATAAGTCAATTTTTTTATAAAAGTAGATGTTATTGACAATTTGGACTCCATCGTCTAATAGATCGGTCATATGATGCATTGTCATTTGAAACGGTTACTGCATGTAACGGAAGGGGTAGCCTATAGCTAAGGTGAATAGAATGCCACCCTTGAGTATGTAATTAACATATTGACCTGCTATCCTCGGCTACGCTCGAGCAGTTATCTTTGCGATCAGCAACCCTTGGATAGCAGGTAAATATATACTACATACGCAGGAAAATCAGAGCTGCCGTTTGTCGCAGATTCGCGATGTTGCAGACAGTGCATTTATTGCGACTAGGCATTATTACTGTATTGTATACTTAGTGATAAAATGGTCCCGTATAGTGAATTAGGAAACATGCCAGGTCCAACACCTTTACCAGTAATCGTAGTCTAAGTTTAGACCCTTGTTGTATTTTTAAATTCCTTTTTGTTAAAAATAATAATATGCACTATTAATTTTAAAACAAATTTTTGACTTTTTCTAGTTTATAGTTTAAAGCAATTTATTTAGTACATTTATAAGATATATAGGCTGTGTTAGAGACTACAGTAATCGGTAAGTTTTTCTTTTTAATCTTTTTTAATGTAAGTCGACTTCACTTTGCAGAGTACAGATTTTGTATAAATATGTTCGCTTTCATGTGGATGGACACATTTTATTTGCGACCTATTTCTGTATTTCAAAAGGTCATGTCACTTAGAAAAAGAGTGAAATCTCGGTAATTTTTATTGATTGTTGTCCGATATTTTTATGAATAAGTGTGTGAATAAGTGGATGATGAAGAATCTATATTATCAGTGTCTTCTACTAAGTAAATAAAAGCTTGTAAAACGCAAAAAAAAGAATAATTAAACTGTTTGAGTGTGATATTATGAATGAAAAACTTTATTTTCTGTGCTGTTAATATTAATATTATTATGTTTCTTGTTCGGCTCAAGAATCCTCCTCTAAAATTGTATCTGAGTTCACAGATTTGCCAGAACGTTATATGGTATAAGGACACAAATGATTTTCCCATCCAATTGTATAGTAATTTAATGTAACTTAAATCATTATAAAAATTTCCCAAACTTTGCGCAAAGAAAATGACCTGTTAAGAACTGAAGATTATTATGTATACTACTCCCAGTTAATTTTTCGTGCAGGCATGTCCACCAAAATGTTTTGCTATTCCACTATGTAGACTACCCCCCAGAAAAATGTAACCTAACAACTGACAAAATTCATAGCTTTGCCCTAGCTCAAATAAAACTTTAAAAAGCTAATATTAGTTTCAATCTCTTGTACAGTGATTTCCCTTTCAAACAGAAACAAACAAGGAGGAAAAAAGAAAAAATCATAAATTTAAGAATGACGGACTACTTCCAGCTCTGCCAGCTTTTGCGCAACCACTGCGGTTACATCAATTGTGACCTTATGCCATATACGAAAATAAACCGATTCCACATGAATTACATTTTTGAGACAGGACAATACAGATATCCTGTAAAGACTATACCGAAAAATAAAAAAATAAAACTACTATCCCGGAAAACGTACAACTATGTAACTCGAAAATACAAACCAAGAAAAAGCTAACCAGAAAATAAGGGTATATATTTGGCTAAGTATTGACAAACATGTTTTACAAGGAATACAGATCTGTGAAAGCGTTATGTTTTTCACCATTCAGATGTATACAGATGCGTAGTAAAAAAGGCACGTTTTTCACCAGATGCGAATAATCAGGGCGGTTTAACCCGCGTGGCAATATGTATACTTATCTAATGATTCTTACTGTATGAGGTTTGCCAAAGGGTCAGTTATTAAACGCGCAAGTCTTCCAAAGGAGTGCTTTTTTAGCAGGCTATATACGCGCTTAGTGGCATTTAAAATCTGTGTTCGCATATGTGAACCCACTTTGGGGTACCCCCAAGGCACAATGCTCGCACTTAAAGATCGGCAATGTTCGCTGCTCGCACTTAACAAGAAAAATTAACAGCCAAAAAAAAACCGTTGCAAAAAAACAGTCGCCAAAAAAATAAAAAAACAAAATAGTTAACAAAATTAGTAAACAAGGCAAAATATGGTCGCCAAAAAACAATGCTCGCTGCTCGCACTTAACAGACCAAGGCAATGCTCGCTGCTCGCGATACCCCCCCCCCCCCATAGCCCTCCATCATTCACACAAATATCCCCCAGGAAATTTCCCTTCCAAATAATGAAATGATAGTTCTTTCAGTCTGTGTTAAAAGTACTTAGCAATTACAGTAAATACAGTTGTAGCACAAAGCTTTTGTTTAAAGTTTATGCGCCTGTTTTTATTATGCGAAGAAAAGGCTTGAACATTGGCACTCAGTTGCAAATTTGCAATCCATTAAGATGAGAATATTGAGAATATGAGAACCTATGTGTCAGATTTCCCTGCCATACGCAATAGGTCGGAACAATCGTTCGTGCAAAACATTATTGTATTTTCAGATTTAACCATATAATTTTCTCAGTATGAAAATACCAATTAAAACGTTTCAACTAATAATTACGGCCTAGTACGTGTTAAGTTAATTCGACAAATAGCTTTAATTAGAAACGTTTCTGGTCATCGCGTTTACGCTTTGGCAACGCAGTTACTGCTTAAAGGCGTCCTCGCCTCATTGTGATTCTTTATCTCATATCGTGTATAATAATTATCTCTCTGGTTTCTTTCATTCTCTATTGTACGTTTCATTCTCTATTGTATAAGACATGTATGCTTCACGAATATTTTGCAATTTAATGACTATGCCCGCAAGTGATCCCAGTATTTATCATGAACTTTTTTCAGTTACAGTAAAAACATAGACATTTTGAGTATGTTGTAGCATTAAAAGTGCTGAAAATAGGAACAAAAATGTTCTTCGCATAAAAATGGTCAAAAAGTCTATATAGCAGGGATTCCATTAAAAGTGTGTGCGCGCTCATTATTGGTTTCAATGGATGGTAACTCTTCCAAACTACTAATTTTCAAAATATTTCAAACAATGTTTTTAATATATTCACGGATTTTTAGCAAATAAAAATAAGAGAAAAAAATAATCAAAATTCCTTATGCACTAATAAAATGTGAACAAAATAATGCAAAAGAGATGTTCCTAAGCAATCTTGTTTCTAATATCAGCATTGATTAAAATATGCCACCGGAATTTTTGGCTAAGTTTATGTCGAATCTGTAAATGAACCCGTTAATGTTAAATAATGTCTTCCCCCGAAAAATTCTCAATTAATTAATCAGTTGCTTTATAAAAGTCGACAATATATTGGGATCCCACTAAACATTTTGTATGCTCATCATTTTGGGTAACTGATCGAAGAGCTAATTTTCAAAATATTTCAAACGATTTTTTAGATTATATTCATAGCTTTTTAGCTAGAAATAAACAAAAGAATGTCAAAAGATATGTTTTCAAATAATTGAATTTAAAACTGTAAACCAGTCTGAATAAATCCATCCGTTAGTGTTCCGTGCCTTCCCAACTAACGCCTGGGCTTCACCATGGTCAATTTCTGTCATTTCCCTTCAATTTAACAAGAGCGAAATAATTACAACATTAACCTTTGCCAACCGAGATAAGCCTTTCTCTCTGCGTGATCCATCGTCGCCTACCACACGTCTATTCAATCATTATGACTCATTCTGAATAGGTAACACCGGGAGCTTGCTTTTTGCTTAGCGGACTATAGATAAACTCTGGCAGTACAGCATGTGTCTGATCGACCCATACACGCTTAGTCCACTGTTATACCTATTAATGTAAGCTGCAATTTGGTTGGTGTCAAGACTTTCGTGGCACTTTATATACAGGGATTATCGTTTTTCTGCTTTTCGAGATAGTAAACAACAACTGACTATGGTGAAGCCCAGACGTTAGTTGAGAAGGTACGGAACACTAACGCATGGATTTATTCAGACTGACTGTAAATATACTGATTAATGATAAGCTCTTATTGTTCTGTTTATTTTCAAACGCCACTACTGCTCCGCGGTAAAGAGTTCTTTAAACTTTCAAATTCAGAGTAGCTGTTGACTTTAAACTTATTATTGCATTAAATTTTAGACTTTATTTCAAGGCAGTCATGCATTTCGTATTTTGCATGTCAGTGCTTTATGTTATATCTACTACAAATGAGCCTTATACATTGGAACCCACACCGAAAATATGATGCAATCTTTCTGATTACTGTATAAGTTACGTATTCCTTATAAAGTGTGAGTAAGTTAATCAAACGTGAGTTGCAACCTTATAAGTAACTAGATAACTTCTTCGCAAAGGCTGCTATTGACTTTAATAAACGATACATGATCTCTAAATGACATCATTTTTGAACTTTCCAGCAAATAGTAGAAATTCCTTGCTTCGGGACTTTTGATGTCGATATGTCCTCCTTGACTTCTTGATGCCTCTAAATGCATACAGCTAGCTACTTTCTGAGAATTTCATGCCATTTTAAGATTTTAAACTTTTGCCTTCTAGATGATCTTTTGATCTCAAGCTCAGCTCTCTCTATCAACTCTGAGGTTGTCATGTGTCAAATTACAAGACTTCTGGACTAACTGTTACAACTTACAGCATGTTTCTTCCATAAAAGTAATAAAAATACTAAAAATAAATTTCACCATTTTAATACCTAAATATTCTCAATAAAATTTGTATTACCTGATACTCTCATTTTGAGCAATTTCGAGCAATGACTTCGAGGTCCTCCAATGCCTACCACGGAGATGTCACACTCATACCTCAAGTGCCATGTCTATAACTGCAACCGTCTTCGAGATATAGTTTAGTGAAAACTGGAAGGTTAATTGAAGAGATGCCAAAAATTTGAAAATCACGTGTTAGTATCGAAATATTCTCAAGGTCATAAAAATTACCTCGTTTTAACTCTAAACAACAATTTTTGAACACTGAGCATTTTTTTAAGTTTAGGCTTTGACATTGAAATGATCTTTTAACCTCAAGGTCAACCAACAATGGCTTACTCTACCTAGCTGTAACTGTCTTTGAGATATAGCTTGCTGATAATTGGAGAAAAGAAGAACAAAGAAAAACATGCAAAACCAATAGGTTATTCCCTTATAGGTGTTACCCTTATAAATGCAGGTTACCGAGTTGCTTAGATATAAGTTATTGAGATTTGACATTGTAAACTTTAACGCGCTATAGTCTAGATGCGCACAATTTTTTCTTCAGCGGTTTATCCACGACTGCGTACTAATATCTCATAGAGCAAATAGAGCGATATTTTACTGTATTCAAATTCCGTTTATGCTTTGTGCAGGTAATGTTCACCAATTGGATGGTATCAGACCATACATAACTTTTACGAAGTGGGCAAAGGAAAATGGTGATGTTTTTGCTATCAAATTGTTAAATCAAGATACTGTTGTCATTAACAGCGCCGAGGTAGCTCGTGAAGCCCTTGTCAGTAATGGAACGGCGTTTTCAGGAAGATACATAACAGTACAGAATAGCTTAAGTTAGATTACATGTTGCTATATATAGCGTGTTTTTTTCGATAAAAACACAATTAATACTATATAATTATGTATACAGTGACGTCTTGACTTTATGTTGCTTGACTGCACGTCTAAGATGTAACAAGCAGAATTTTTTTTTTAAAAATACAGATACGGGATTCGTTGCGATATGACACAAAAATATTTGTTGCCACAATATTGAAATATATATGTGTACATTAAGACTCATAAATTTGTTTCAGGCCACATTTTTATCGAGCTGGTTTTCTTTTGTATAACGGCAATAGCATCGGATTCCAAACGTACATTCTTAACAGTGTACACCTAAGAAAGGTCACTCACTCTGTGTTGAAGAGCTATGGTGTTGGAATGGTGATGTATAGTTTATAGATACATGTATTCCATACAAAATAATGTTTACATATTAAAGTAAGCTGGCATATTGATACTTTTGATTTCCACTAAATAGTAACGTGTTGTCTTCTAGTCCAATTTTAATGAAATATAAAGTTTAGTCACAAATAAAGATAATTATGTCTCATGCCTATTCTCAAATGTTCATGCAGGGTAAACCAATACACTTTTTGCTTAGCCTTATAACAGGCAATAAGGGGGAATTGGTGACATATTGGTGATTTGCTACCTTGGAAATAATACCATCAATTTTTCACAAAACAGGATATCACTTTGTGCGAAATCGTACCCACTTTCAAATAAAAAGTTCCCCATGATCGTAAGGGGGGGGGGGGGGGAGAAAAAGAAAAGAGAAAAAATGCTCAATCATACACTCGGGACTAACCTTAATTATGATCAGCAACTCGTTTTTTGGGAAAGCAACTACTATATTTAATAAATGATCCTTTAATATTAATTAAGGTAAATAGCTTAACATACAGAGGGCGCTGTTGCGACACCGTTCTGTAACAGGCTGACTAACTGCAGATTCACAGGAGGTTTATTATTTTC
>JAOXYB010058890.1:0-10878 GCA_028565635.1 Phoronis ovalis
TCACAGTGGGAATGTTATAAGCATAACCTTGCATCAAAAAATACACTCCGCAGCCGATTACACTATTTACATTAAGTACATAGTTTGTACCTGTACATGACATACACTCGGAGTTAGTACCACTTTAAAATACAGTTTTGTGAATCTTTCTTTTTTCTATTTCTCAATATACATGTGTTTTGTTCTACTACTAGTGGTAAAAGCAAAATGACAGAACAAGTAATTTAACCATATGATTTCAAACTCTGACTTTCCCCAGTAAGGGGTCTAAGCATCACTCACAAAATGTAAAACAGGACATTACTTTCTGAATAAAATATAACCGTGATTACTTCTCAAAAAATTACACTAGTTACTTATTAATATACCCTAATGAATGTGTAACTTGTTTTGCACAACAAAATGAATAATTGTTGACAATAATTAAAATTTGAAAAAATAAAACTTCATCTTAGCAATTATTTTTGAAGAAAAACATGACATTTTACAATGCATAACAGCTATACCGTTTTAACAATTATCCTGTCACATTTATTCTCCATGTCCCTTGGATAAGGGATTTGAAATAATAACTAGCTAAAGTCCTATTACACATCATGGTAAAAGAAGTGAGATTGATGTAGAAATTCTTGATTACATGCTAACACTTATCACAAGCTAATCTTTACTCGTATAAAGAAAATTCTAAAACAAATGAAATCCTTTTTTACAAAATTATCACTGCGCACAACCAATCACAAAAATACTTTAAAAGGCAACACATATAGGAATATCAGCCGTCGTCTATTTTCTATGGTGTCACATAAGATGTTTTGGCAGGTCCTTTCATGCCAACATATACTGGATTTTTAGCAGCAGAAATAGCACGCACGCCAATGTATGACAGAAATCCTGAAATGATTAATCAAGGTTAATGTAAACAAGACAAACTACATGTTGCAGCATATTAACTTAACCAGGTGTGGAACAAATGGTGCTAAACTTTTAGTATTGCTTGTAGTTGCTGCTAGATCATAAAATAACAATTCCTTTGATATCAGAATCCTTATGATGTTCATATGATGATGTATTGATCCTGGAGAGAATTAATCCAGTATAAACTTTTCCAAAGCGAAGGATATGATTTCCTCCAATGACAGTCTTTTGAAGTATCGGGTGATCAGGTGACCTCTTTTTGCCATTTCAGAAAGGATTGATGAAGGATCGGGGGGGGGGGGGTATTCTTAATTGGAGTTGGGTGGGAGTGTGCCACTGAAGACAACATTTTCGGACTAACAGTATAGTTACCAAAAATGCTCTACTATAAAAGGACCCCTGTAATACACCAATATTCGGCAAAAGAAGACTACACATACCAGTGGCACATCCCATCAGCTCAACATGCTAATACTTCCCCTGGGATGAAGGCAGTGCCACATCCCTATGTTAAACAAAACACACAGACTTTCCCTGTGATTAAGGCAGTGGCACAATCCCATAAACCCAACACACTAAGACTTCACTGGCATAAAGGCTGCGGCACATCCCCAGAAGCCCAACACACTAAGCTATCTTTGCTCAAAAACATAATCCATATGTAAATATAAATTTTTCTTTGAAATGGATTTATAATGCATTTTTAATACTCATGTACTATTTCATTGTATTGCGTTCTTTTTTTCTTAAAACATTTCAGCTCAGCACTTGCCAACGATAGTCCCAGCAACCCTATTCATGATTTATTAATGATTCTCAAGTGAATGTAGTTCATGAGGGTTTACAACTATAGACTTTTGTAAGTAACTACAAAACTCCATCACACCCCACAATGAAATTCCAGTTTCAATCCTTGAAAGGGGTACATAATATCTACTAAAACTTTAAAAAATGAAGTGAAATTTGCAAAATTATGAAAATCGGAAAAAATTGTGCTATTGGAACCACATATAATTTGAGAATTCTTATCACGGTTATTCAACAGACCTTCAGTTCCTAAGTTAAGGTCATTCATGACATGCAGGTAAGTTTCAGATTCTTTCTGATACTCATTCAAAATAGCTGCTGCTTCAGTTTGAGCTCTACAATATAACAGAAAATAGAATTTTTTACCAGTATTCCCATTTAATTTTTCTGACCAGGAAAATAACTATAAGCTTCCTTTTCTTTGCTTAAAAGGTTTTTTTGCAAGTTGGTCAAGAATTTGAATGCATTATGTTTATTTCTCAGGCTTCAGATTTTAATTTGTTGCAGAATAAGAAAAAAAATTGTTGCAGAATTTTAAGTTTGTCACTACGGAAATCTGCAGGGTCTGATATTTGTTTATTATATAAAACTGCAATTTGGACAGCGGAAGATCACCAAGGTGTAACAAATTCAATACAAGAACAACCAGAGTTTAATTATGGGTTCAACTTGAAAATTATTTACATAATACCAGCCCAGCCACTAGTAAAAAATTAAAATTGTTCATATTACTCATCTCAGTAAAGAAATCCAACAAAACCGAGAAAATAAATCCAAACAAGAAGGTACATTCATTTTCCTTACTTGAATTATACAACAGCATATCTGTTGTATTTGAAATTTATACACCAACAGTCAAAACAACAAAGTACAGAAAACAGTAGGATAACGGTGAACAAAGTTAACAGCAGATACCTGTTTTGGATAATGACAGCATCAGCTTCTGCTTTTTGGGTAGTAATCTCAGCTTGTGTCTCTGCTTCTCTGAGTTCAGTCCTAGCTTTTGTCAATAAACGTGGTTGTTCATTTACAGCAACCTATGCCAAAATTATATAACAAATATTATTATAAAAATTAATTTTTAATATGCAAATGTCAATTTTTTGCTCATGATGCATTATATGATTATATTGAGAGAATAGTGTACGAGTCCCAGAGGGGGCATTTGCTAGGGGTGTGAGAGCCTAGCTAAAAATGCTTTCAAAAATATACCCCGTGGTAAAAACTCATTTGTGAAAATCATAATTGTAAAACAATTCTCAAAAAGTACACTCCATGGTAAAAAAATGTTGGAAGTGTGCACCCCATGGTAACGATACAAATGGAAAAAATGTTAAGAAATACATCATAGGTAACAAATTATTTATTGAAAATGTATACCCCCATGTTAAAAAAATATTAGCATAAACCATTGTTAAATAAACATAAAGATATCCCATGGTAAATACAATGGCTGAAAAAAGGGAACCCCTTGGGCGGCACATTTATACAATCATGCCGAATGAGTGCCCACGGGATAAGAGAATAATAATTATATAAATTTAAATGCAAAATCGAAAGATAACCCGGCTGCATGCTGCTGATAAATAGCTGTGGTTTTATAGATTAAGGTGAAAGCTGGGCAAAATCAGGTCTAATATAAAACCCAACACCTGTTTAGCTAGAAGTGTGCTTTATGAAACTCACTTTAAAAAGTAACCTACTTTGCTATCTAAACTGTACTTTCATTTCAACATTTTATGGAATACCTTAATGTTTTCTCTTGCAGCCTCTTTGTCACGAACAGCAGTTTCGTAATCAGATGGTCGTTTGATATTATTTACCTAAATGTCAAAACATGGTTATTTATAATTAATTTTTGAACCAGAACTGCAAGCTATTTATTTGTCCGCATTTAAATTATATCATGTCACAAGACATGTTTGCAGTATTCCCACATAGCCCTGACAAAGACGGACACAATTAAACAAAATCTTAAATACATTTATCCACTCAGTTAGTACAGGAAAGCCAGATTAGTAATGTTCCTACATATATCTAGCAGCACTTTACAAGTTTGTGATTATTAGAAATGGTTTAATATTCAATTAATCTACCTGCAAATCAGTTACGTCACTATGCAACCTATCATAGCGTTCCCTCAGTCTCAAACGGACCTCTTCTTGAAAAGCTGCCCTTTGCGCTTGCAACTGTGATGTTTTATATTTACTACATGACTCATGCAAAGCACTTTCCCCTAAAGTAGCAAGAAACTCAATAGAAAAAAAAGAATCGCCATAAGTGGTCGTCAAGTAAAAGAATCTAATTACAACAAAAGTGATACCATTTCACCAACATTAGAGAACAACAGCAAAACATAAGTCTGAAATATAGAAGAAAAGGAAAGACTGTGTTAGACAGTTACATATACCAGAAACTGATTGCTGCAGACATTACCGCTGTGGGTAAATGAAGTATCATGATTGCAAATGTATGTTAATCAAAGAGAATATTCGATCAAAAAGCACATGTTGGGTACATTTTCTTTTCAATAAAGTTTTTAAAATTCTTGTTTTTTTCGTAGTTTTCAGAAAACTGCCCTCAGCACTATCGGTTTCTGTCATAAGCAGTTGATATAGAGAGGCACTGCAAATTACCAATCAGACATTAATTTTTTGTGATCACATTATGCAGTGCATTTTCTGAAAATAACCATACAGTTAAAAACAGAAACAAAAGTGTAGGTCAGTCTATACAGCAAAACACCCTTAGTTTGATCATCTCAGTTTAGATGAAGTTGCTAATGTATTAAAATGTAGAATGATATTCTCTTATCAGCTTAACTACAGAGCAGAGGAATTGCACCACGACTTTTTAATATTCAAGCACGGATTTGTTCAGTTTTTGTCAAACTGCTTTGCGTTATATATGACCTACACTTATTCCCTAACCACCTAGTATTCAGTACAAATCATAACACCTGTAAATCAGTGATATCAGCCAGAAGCACAGTGTATCTGAATTTTAGCTGTTCTTGAAGCATTTCTTGAAATCTGGCTCTCTCTGCCTGAAACTGAGTAGTGTTGAATTGACTGCACGATTCGTGGATTGCTGATTCACCTGCAAACATGGCACAATGCATGTTACCAAGAATAATAAAGACAATGACATTTTAATCTTGATGTACCAAATATTGTATTGTATGGTCAGACATGTTTTTGGAACAGATTTATCCTTGTCTGCACTATCCGGTATGAATCCTCGAGTACTCGACTGTATAATTTATAGGTTTTCTTAGCCGTCGACTTGAAACCGGGAGAATTGGCAATGTGTGGCAATGTGACCGGGAGACTGGGAGGTGTGTGACCGGGAGACTGGGAGGTGGGTGCCAGTTGGTGGCCCGTCAGACCAGCTGCTGCAGTTCATGTGACCCGAACAACCTTTTAGTGGCTTTGGGCTCTCAGACCAGCGTAAAGGTTATTAGTACTAAACTTCAATTCAAGTCAAACACAATCTCTCCATTGTTATTAAACTGAAAATTTAAATAAAATTCTTCACTCCATAGGATCTTGGTTTGCTCACTTGAAATTTCTATGAATTTTAAGCTCTGCAGTTCCTCAATTTTCAGGCTGCTTTAAATGCAGAAATGACATCCGCTATATTACCTGCTGCTCTCAAGACTTTCAGATAACCATCGTGGTCTTTAAATTGTGTTATAATTGACTTCAGGTTATTTGCTCTGGCTTGATATTGATAGGATATATCCAGCACAATGTCTACACCATCTTTGTTCAGACACTAAAAGGAAATAAGAAGTACATATTAATTTTTAATTATAAAAAAGATTTATTACTAGATTTTATTGCTTTTTCTGATTAAAATATATTTCTTAAATCTAGTAGTTACAGCATTATACTGAAATATTCAAGCAAGTGACATGTTTTTACTTTGATTGCGGTATAAAATAGTGTAGTCCTCTGGTAATTAATAGAGCTCACAGTCTTAAAAATGAGTGATGAGCAACAAGTAAATGTGTGTGTATCTGCCACAACAGTTAAAGTAAAAGAAATGCAGTGGTAGTCCATATAATTTATAGACATTTCTATAAAAGAAATCAAGTGATCTTCTTTGCTTCACGCTTGTAACAAATGTTCAGAACTCGTATCTAAGAATCTTAAATAACCTCTTTATTTACCTCCTGTTCCTAATATGAAGCTGACCTGATAAAAACAGGTATTTTGTGACAAAGAAAGTATTATGTACAAAGAAAAAAGTCAAGGATTTGGATTGGGACCCTCTTTTCAAGGTCACTCAAAAATGTCATATAGCCAATCACGCCCACCGACCAAATGCTTTTGTGAATCCACATTCAAATCGTCCAGTTGATGTATCATTTTTCTGGAAATGGGCACAACCTGACATGCCCTCTTGGAAACCAACATGGCAGCCAGTTGGGAATACTGAGTTAAAATTAAACCTGACCTGAACTTTGATCTGTACTTACTCTGTACCGAATATGAAGTTGATCAGATAAAAACTGCAGAAGGTGTTATTGCAATGAGCCACCTCGAGAGCAAACATGACCACTAGTCGGCCATCTTGGAAGTGATCCAGGTCAAAATTATAGCAGGCCAATACTTTGATGTGTAGGTACTCTGTTCCAAATATGAAGCTGACTGGATAAAAATAGGAGTTGTGAGATAAATAACTTTATATAATTAACCAAATAGCCATTGATTGCAAAAACGAGAGGTACGGGTTTCATTCACAAACAAACATAGAGTCACTGCAAACTTAAATCTGACGAATTTTTAATTTATTCACTTCAATCTAAGATTTACGCATACAGTACCTCTTTCTTTAGTTGTTTCATTAATTTAAAGAATTTGAAATTTAAAGAAAGTTCCTAAAGTTGTACACCCCCCAAAAGTGGTAGAAATTTTTATTCAGTCTCATTTTCATGGTACTATCTGCATCAGTATTTCACATTAACAATAAAATTTGCAGAGTGACTTGTACTATATGATGGTGCTTACTCTTACCAACAAAATTCACCAATTGCTGGTCATCGAGAGCAGAATCAAAGGAACTTTTTTTCAAATTAAAAGTTTTCCAAAAAACATTTTTTTTAAATTGCTCAGCATACAATTGAGTATTTTACACTCAATAATGTGTTTTTTTTATCTATGTTTGTCTAAAATCATCTAAAATTAATGCTTCAAGAGCCCTGGATATACTCACAGTTAATGCTCCGAAATCGATACTTTTGAATACACTAGGAAATTTGATGATCTCAAATCCTGGTGGCCCAGTGTGAAGACCCTCATTCTTCACGTCATCAAACAACCTCTTCTGTATAGTATCATAACCAATACCAACTGAGAAAAACAAAAAAAATTATAAAGCGCACAATATACCAATTTTCTATGACTAAAATCAATCAATAATCGCCCCATAACGTATGACAACAGTACTTTGGTTCTAACAATCCGATTTCATAATAGTAAGCTTTTAAAACATTTAAAAAAATCTGACATAACATCATTATGCATCACAAAGTTACATCCCCTCGAATAATCCCACGTGACCCTCAAAACAATAAATGTTTGACTATGTCACAATTATAGTAATCGTATAGGGCAATGAGATTTATTGATTAGAAGCAAGCTGATGACAAACTGTAAATTGAATCTGCTTTTAATGAATGATGTGTGAATGATATTGATGGTGGAGTAAAATTTCACTGAGCGTCTGCAGTTAGGGATGGTAGATAGTAGGGATTCCTATTTTTCTGTTCAAAAAGTTGCTTTAGCAGCCATTTCTATTGGGTTTGGTCAGTTTAGGTTTGTTCAGTTTATTTTCCATTCTTTCTTACCAATTTTCAATTTCGGCAGGGTATATCTCAAAAACAGGCTGAGGTACAGACACAGTACTTGTGGTGTGATACCCTGGGGTTGGCCACTTTTGACCATGAGGTCAAAAGGCCATTTAGAAGTAAAAGGTTAAAATTTTGAAATTATTTATAAAGTCCCAATATGATGTTATCAGGTTGTATAAGCACATGTCATTTTGATGACCTTTGAAGCTACCTAGGTGCCAAAAGGTCAGCTTTTTATTGTTTGGCACCTTTTCAATTAATCTATGGAGGGAATACATCAAAACAACTAGGGAACAGTTGTTCATACAGGCTTTTTGTTTGACTTACGACATCCCCAGGGTGGGTATATTTTTTGTTGGGGATGTGCCACGCGTTCGGGTCGCAATTTCGCGCTTCCCGGTAAAATTTTGGGTAGCACGTTTCATGTTTTAGGTATAAACTCGGGTAGCCATTTTCGTTTGTTGCGGCATAATTTTGGATGGGTATTTGTGTTTTATCTGGCTGATGCAGAAAGTAATTAGATTTGCTGGCCAGACGCTAATAAACACATATAGAATTGTTGTTTTCCGCGGTACCAGATTTGTTTTAAAATTTATTTGTATTCTCTGTATTTCTTTCCAGTTAAGATTGTGTTCAAATCTGTACGCATGCAACATGTTTCTTATAGCT
Organism: Phoronis ovalis; assembly: GCA_028565635.1. NCBI lineage: Eukaryota > Metazoa > Phoronida > Phoronidae > Phoronis > Phoronis ovalis. Next base: position 8,249 of record JAOXYB010058890.1, read on the forward strand.
TCATGTGCATTTAATATTTTTATATTTATTTACCTAACACTTGTGTTTTGTATTTGTTGCACATCGTATGTACGTACTTGTGCTGTCCATAGACCCACCCATATTTTATTTTAGGCATATGCCTGCCCCCTTACTCAGAGTATAGCATTGTATTGTAATTGTTATTGTAAAATACAGGACTGGTGTAAACTGGACAAGGAAACACATAATTTATATGCGTAGAACAAAATAAAAATGATTAAAAATTCTATTGTGCTTCATTATGCTTGAAGAATACATACATGCACGCACCTATAATTACCCAACACATAAAATATGGTGTATACGTAGCGCATATAATTTTAATTTTTACCCAAGGTTAATTTAAGTATATACTAGGTCACAGATTGTAATTTAACCAGTACTAATTAAGCTATAAGTTTGGGTCATGATTTTTCCATAGGTACTAATTAAGTTTCTGTTGAGTCTTGATATATAATTAAGTTTGGGACGGTATGGTACGTATTTTGTAGTTTTGGTATAATTTCGGGCCTATTTTTTAGTGCTACCTAGGCCATATAAGTTGGGGTCATGATTTCTGAGGTCCAGTGGCACATCCCCATCCAAATCAACATTAACTTACCCCCCGGGCCTTTATTTTTTAGTTAAATCATTAAAATGTACCTTCGTCAGAGTTCAGTTTCTGCAGTGATGTTACAATAAGAGCAATAACCATGGCTAGTATTGCAACAACCACAAAAACCACAATATAGATTTTTTTTTTGCCTTCCTCTGCCATTTTGTAAGTCGTCCAGCTTCAATGTATTTTGTCAGGTTTAAGGATTTCAGAAGGATTTCAGAAGGATCCAGAAGAACCTGTAAAATAAAACCATAAGTTGGTATTAGGCAGACATCAAAGGTTATAACTGAGTACAGTGGTGGCTCGATCAGCACTGCAAATGACTTCAAGTAAACAAATAGACTTGCCGTGTTTTACCCTGTTAAATACTAGATTCGTCCTGAGCTGAATTCTGGCTGCGTTCAGTAAGGAAATGATTACATTCAAGCAAGTCAATCCGTATTATGACTATTATGATTTATGTACGTCCCGGGGTTATGGTTTTTAGAATACATATAGTTTACTTTATAGTTATGTAGTTCGATCATTACTTTCTCACTTAAAAGTAAATATATATACAGCAATATATCGGATGAACTTATTTGGCCAATCAACTTCCAATAAAGCCATAGTTCATAAACAAAGTCACATTTACGCAACACAATACCTGGGACTAATATATTCTTCCTCGCACAAGCCTGCTTGCAAACAGGAATGGCGCAACTATGTCAATATGCAGATTAAACGGATAGGCCAGGACTTCTGAAAGGTCACATACATTTCTATGGTTTTCACTAATAATTTATAATATCTTCACATAAAAATACAAAAAAAACAAGTAGAATATTATTTTTGCTTGTGTTGAATTAAACCTACATAGCAAAAATGGTTATAAATTACAAATTTAATTAAATTGCGCAATCTAGGTCAAAGGTTATTTACACAATTCAATACGAACATAGTAACCGCGCCATATTGGAGAGTTGGCGAACAAGTTCAATAATTGCATGCAGTTTGATCTGTAAACATTTTTAGTGAATTTGATCTCGAATTTGAGGTGAGTATTGTAATTAATGGGGCTACGAAGGGTTGCCATAGGTAGTAATGAAGAAAGTGCAAATGATTAAAGTCAGTCCACCAAGTCGATATTTTCAGTTTGTGAGTATTAGACGCGTAAATTTTTCTAAATAAATTTGTTTCCGGGATTTCGCAATCAATTCATTCCTCTCCGCACTCACTTGAGCGAAACGTATGGAAAATGGTGCGATAATTATAACAAGGGTTCCATATAAATAGCAAGCGTGGAGTTAGTATTAAACATGGGGGACATATATTCGTCAATCAAACTTTTTTCAGTTGTAAAGTTAACGAACTCGGCCTCCCATGCAACCAAACTTTTTTGTAAAGTTAACGAACTCCCATGCAACAGCCAGGCTTAATTAGTATTTGCAGATGACTGCATCCTGTACAGTGTATGAAAATGCGTCTGATAGCACATGCAGCGTCTTCTTCAAAAAGATCTGACAGCCGGACTTTAGATGTGGGAAGAAAATTGGCAACTTTTTAAATTTAATCCCGAAAAATGAAGCCAATTAATTAATTGTCACCAAAATAAACTTAATTACTCCTAGTTCGAAAAATCTCGCTAGAACATCGTTCTGCCAGACGTTTTACTTACTTACTTGTCCGGTCAAATAAAACTTCACTTATGTCCCAGCTAGGACTTTAATGATTTTAAAACTGAAAATGTTCAATCCTTATACAATAGTCAATAGATTGCCCTTTTTTAGCCATACCAAGGTCTAAGTAAACTGCTTATTAGGCAGTTATTTAGCAGTTGTTAAGCAGTTAACTGCTAAGCTTTTTAGCAGTTATTTAGCAGTTCTTAGCAGTTTGTGAATTTAAGCAGTTTGGTTTAGTCTAATTTAAGCATTGACAAATAACTGCTTAATAATTAACTGCTAATAGAACTGCTTGTTTGGTGTGGTCTTAGCATTGAAAACATAACTGCTTAATAACTGCTAAAGAAACT
>JAOXYB010058901.1:0-10878 GCA_028565635.1 Phoronis ovalis
TTTTCTTCATTAATTAATGGAGCTGCTAGTCCATGCTTTGCCATCATTTTCGCAGAAATCTTAGGGGTGAGTAGACGCACATATTGTTGCCCCTTTGTGTGATCTAGGCGAAGAACGAACATAGATATTAGATAAAAAAAAGTTAAAAGCTAAAAAAGTTATTGTTTTGAGAGGATTTTTTGAAGATTATGTATAGTGTACACATGTATGTATTTCTTACAAGTAACTTTTCCCATCTTGAATTGGCACCACGTGTTTCTGTAGGGATGACGTCATCTTAACGACAGAACTAGAGGGTCTAGTGCTATTTATAATCATTACACGACCAATAGTGTCTTCTCACGGCTGTTCCTATTTCATGTTATATGTAGATAGGTGCAAGCTACCAATTAATCGACTACAGTATAAATAAAGGTTTATCTGACTTTAAAAAATCAGGAAACAAAATTGTGGAAAAGAAATCATTGAGTACATGCATTATACTATATTATACAAATAGTGTTCAAATATTTGGGAGCTATCCTGAAATATTATTCGAAAAAAACGTTTATTTCTATTTTAGAAGATTTGTGATAATTTCTGTTGAATGTAAGCTTGATTTACATGTATAGTATTAAGGGGAGGATGGAAAAGCCATGCATGCTAAAGTGCTATCTAAAAAAAATATTAAGAACATTGATTTTTTGTGTTTAAGGTATTTGCCGAAACGGATAAGGAAAAACAAACAAGATATATAATTTTGTACTCGTTGGTGTTTTTGGCGATTGGTGTTGGGAGCGGAATAGGTCTGCTGATGTAGATGGGCATGTTTGGAATATCAGGCCAATATTTAACTATGAGAATAAGACGACTAACATTTAAAGCTATGCTGCGACAGGTTTGTGATGATGACTTCTTATTTTACACTGTTGTTTTTTTTCCTTTTCTGCACTATGCAATTTATTGCTTGAATTTCGTGGCCCAGACAAAGTAGGAGATTAAAAAACATATTTTTTTAATTCTTGTATTGTATTTTTCAACTTAATGATCTTAACACATTATTTACATTTATTTGTATTTATTTCTTAAGGAAATTGCTTATTTTGATGATCATAGGAATAACACCGGTGCATCAACAACAAAACCTGCTACAGAAGCAGCTGCAATTCAAGGAGTAAGACATAACAGTATTTGTTTTAAAATGTTACCATGGAAATTTGAATACTTGATGTAACAGAATTGGTCCTTAACCCTTTTTTAAGTTTGGAAGATATGAATTTAAGAAATGATATCAGTAAAGAAATTGTAGGACTTTTGTGAAGACATGCTTACATGAATCAATGCTGAAAGTAAAGAAATTAGTATTAAGAAATAATGCATTTTCAATTCTTGTAGGCCACAGGGCCTCGTATTGGTAACTTCCTTGAGAATATCTCTAATATGGGTGTTGCTTTGGTTATTGCATTTGTGTATAGTTGGCGTCTAACTTTGGTTATATTGGCATTTACACCGTTTATGGCTGTCTCTGGTTTTGTTGAGATGAAAGTAGCCCAGGGAGCTGCTGCCAAGGACAAGGGAGCTCTAGAGTATGCTGGGAAGGTAAAAATCATAATGAGCATATATATTCATAAATACTCTTTGTGATTACTTGTGTTATTTAATTCCATTTCCATTATCCAAATTAAGGACTGGAGATCTATTGTAACACTATTATTTAATTATAACCTTATTTCCTTACTTTTATGATCGAAATGAAAACTTAGACAATGATCATGCGCTTTTAGAATTATGATTATACTTAAAATGTATAAATGCAAAGCACAAAAGGTTGAAAATAGTATTCATAATCTAATAATCGCTCATGTTGGGGAAAATTGTATTTTTTGAATTTTTAACTTTTAAAAGAATATAATAAATCCTTCCACCTGCAAAGTGGATTCGAAATTGCTTCAGCTTGGAATTTTTGTTGAATGTCTTTTTTATTAAACTGTACTTGAAGTAGCCAATATAATTAACTTTTTTATGTTTAGATGTGCTTTTGCTGTTAAATTTCAAATAACTGTTCTTTGACTTAATTTGACTTACTAGACTGCTATAATTGTAATTACAGGTGGCTGTAGAAGCTATTGGAAACATTCGTACCGTGGCTTCATTAACAAAGGAGAACGCATTCTATAAAATTAAATGGACCATTCAAATATGTCTATAATGTAACACTCATTTAATTTCTAGCGCACTACTATTGTAAAGTTCCAAATACAAAATAAAAGAACATTCAATATACTATTTGCAGGCACATGATCTTTGAGGGAAGCACCGTCAGATCCTATTGAATTTCCAGAATCCTTAGTTGAATACAATTCTGTTTTTTAAAACTCGAAATTTAATCAAACTAATGAAAGTATTAATAAATAATGTATAAATATTAATGTAAATTTCAAAATAGGCATTTCTTAGCGCACCACGAATGTATCACAAACTATGTCATTGTGCATTCAAATGCTCGCAAGGTTTGGGTCCACAACTGATGGTTCCCTAAGTAAATATATGCAAATGGTTTATTAATCGAAGTATTTGAAGAGTAATTTGCCGTGTTTGTGGGTACACTATTAGCATCAGGGTCAATTAAAAATTCAGTTGAAAGATGTATTTCATTTTCTTGTTACTGAGTATTAAAACTGTAGCAGATATGTATCATTTCTGAATTTCAATTTAAATTACTGTTTCATGTATATATTCTGGGCTATTTCCAGTGCTCAACATTTAAGTTATTCTGTACATGAACCTTTTGTATTTTACAGAAATAGCTTAAAGAAAGCCCACCTTGTTGGATTTCTTTTTGGTTTATCCCAGGGCGTGTTATTCTTTGCCTATGCAGCTGGTTTCACGTATGGGGCATACCTTATCGAGATTAGCCAAAAAGATCCCAATGATAATTTGGACGTGAATTTCATTGATGTCATGAAGTACGTTAAGTAACACAGACGTCAGAGCTTTCCAATAATTAATTACTCCGTTTTGATCATTAGTAACAAACCCAAAATCAACAGATAACCAGCACTTTCATCTTATACGGAGGATGAACACCAGTCATGTGAGCCTAGTTAATAAGAATTAGTGCCTGAATGTGGAGTATTTTGTTTGAAGGGTAAAGTTATCCCTATGATGTAAATCCTATGTTCATTGTAATAAAACATAATATTATGAAAGAATTGCTCTCGGTGGTACACGTTTTACACACATTTTTAAACATATATGAAGAGCAAACCCAGCTGAACAAGTTGAACTTTTATTTTTGCAGAGCTTTCTCAACTGAACAAGTTGAACTTTTGTGTTTGCAAACTTTTCGCAGCTGAACAAGTTGAACTTTTATGTTTGCAAACTTTTCGCAGCTGAACAAGTATAATTTTTATTTTTGCAGATTTTTCTCAGCTGAACAAGTTGAACTTTTATGTTTGCAGAGTTTTTTCAAGTTGAACATTTATTTTTTCATAGTTTTCTCAGCTATTATTTTTGGCGCCATGGCTATGGGACAAGCCAGTTCCTTTGCTCCTGATTTTGGCGAAGCTAAAGCATCAGCAAACCACATCTTTTATCTTTTGGACAGAGAACCCGCCATCGATGCTTACTCTGACGAAGGACAACAACAAGCAAGTTATCTTAAATAATTACTATTATAGATTTCTGCACTTTTTACGACTTACGAAATATTACTTGTAAAAAGTAGCCACTTGCAAGGGACACCAATCTGCTTGATTTGTAACTAAAACTGTTAGCGTGTGTCTTATATGCTCCTTTTACGCTACACTTTAAACTGTTCACGTAACGTTACTGGTTGATGTGTTTGTTGGAACACAAAAGTAGCTTCCTCCAGGTAGTAAACATGTCTCATTGAAATTCTGCTTAGGCGTCATTCTGACATATTTTGATTTTGCATGAGTCTGTTTAAATAAATCATTGTTTTATTCTGTTGTAGGCAGTTGTTAGTGGTAGAGTGGAGTTCCAAGATGTCCACTTCAATTACCCAACTCGACCGAGTGTTAGAATTCTGCGAGGTTTAAACGTTTCAGTTAATGTTGGAGAAACATTAGCACTGGTTGGATCTTCTGGCTGTGGAAAATCAACGAGCGTTCAGCTTATGGAAAGATTATATGATACATTAACAGGAAATGTTGCATGTATCTTGAACAGTTATTACAAAAAGTTATGGTACCATTCATTTTATTTTTGATCTATTGAAGTGTTTACAACTGTTGATGGTACGGGATTTATTGTTGTCAACGACTTTTAAGCGTCAACTGCCTATACTACTAATTAGAATGCTAACTATTTTAAAGAGTTATACTACTCACTACAGGTCGAGTTTGAATTGTAACTGCTGCTGAACTGTTGCTTTTGATTATGATTAATTGTAATTAAATTATCTACATATCTCTGTGCTGTTTCAGATTTTTGATGGTAAAGATATCAAGAATCTCAAATTGTCTTGGCTTCGATCTCAGATAGGTGTCGTGTCCCAGGAACCCAGTTCTCTTTGACCGTAGCATTAAAGATAGTATTGCATATGGTGATAATTCTAGAGAGCTAGGAATGGGGGAAATGACCGCTGCGGCCCGTACAGCTAGCATTCACAGCTTTATTGCAGAATTACCAAACGTAAGTTATATCTGCTAATTAATATCAGAAGGTTTTAATTTGAGTTTTGGCAGTAAGATCAGTTTGATAAAATTGATATGAATATAGTTTAAAAAAACTACTGGGACAAACGTTTGATCTTTATGGAATTCAAAGAAGCTGATATGGATTTAAGCTTCACTTACAAGGGAAAGGGTGCCTCTTGTTAACTTTCATAGAGCAATGTGCACAAATGGTGGATTTTAACATGTGCAATATTTGGAGTTTACGATATATGTTTACCCTGGCTTATGTACCTGCAAAATGAATGTCCTCAAATGTGTCTGTCGATGAAAAGTGAGATCTTTATTGACGTTTCATAAAAGTCTAAATGCAGCCCTTGACTATTTGCAGGGATATGCCACTTCCGTTGGTGACAAGGGAACACAGTTATCCGGAGGTCAAAAACAAAGAATTGCCATTGCCAGGGCACTGTTGAGAAATCCTAAAATATTACTTTTGGACGAAGCCACGTCAGCCTTGGATACTGAGAATGAAAAGGTGGAGAGTATAATTTAAAAACTACTTTGTGATAATACTTGCAGCTGCTTGTGAAACGTCACATATCATAAACATATCAAATCGAGGTAAATTCATAATTAGTATTTTTTTATAGGTCGTATACTGATACTGAAATTACATTTTTGTTTACTGGACAAAGCTCAAAAACGACGCACAACCATTGTGATTGCCCACCGCCTGTCTACGTTTAGAAATGCGTCCAACATTGCAGTAATTCATCGTGGAGGAGTTGTAGCATTGGGAACATATAATTAACCAATTATTGTCTAAACAACGATTCTGTTACAAACTTAATAATGCACAGTTAATGCAGACATAGACAGTTAAAGGAAAAAATAAAATATCATGTCTAATAATCAAAATTATGTGCATAATTCAGACAGCAAACATCATTTGGAATGTTCATAGTATTTTTTGTATTATTTTTTTCATATGTCATCAAAGTGTCTGCAAGTAATTAGCATTGCTTTTTTATTTCTTGTCAACTATTGATTTGTAAATTGTTCATGTACGCAGTTTGTTAGCAAATAATAATAGCTTGATTATAAAACATCTTAATATCTTATAAACGAAAGATATAAATATCAGTTTATTGACTTAGCAACTTCATTGTCGATTGAGCTAGCACTTGAACCCAGTTCACAATTTAGTTAAGCATTCAGAACTTTATTATAATTCTTGCCAACAGATATACTGTTTGATTTTATGAAAACTTCTTACATATTAAAACAACGTTAATATATTACATGTATATGGGTAACGACAATACAGTAAAAGGTCAACAGCTAGCCTACCTAAGAATAATTATATGTTATATTTTGTGCAAATTATAAACGACCACGTTGTCGTAACTTTGTGTATATATTCTGATTAAAATGTTACTTGTATTTGTGCATTTATTTATATGTTCAACATTAATGATGCATTTTTATTACTAACAGGCTTATAATAGAGGTGTATGTAATGTATGTATCTCATATGTAATGCATCCTGATATGCAAGTAGAGGAGAGTGCCAGGGGTGAACATTTTTGTAACAGATATATATTTATATATAGAAACACTTTTGGAAACAGTCACAGGGGCACCACTAAATTTGCAGTTTCACCTAAAAGACTCACGAGTCTGCAATTTACTCCTCTCAGCCACTTTAGGATAACAATATTAATTCTGACCTTATAGGATGACACGAAAAGACTTCAATATAATCAGTTACCTTTGTATATATAACCGGGACTCTTAAATCTAGAAAATTTTTAATTTTATCTGTATCATTGTCTGCAGAATTGGAAATTTGGCGTTGAAATCGGTAATTAAGAACGACCAACAATTGGGCTTTTGAGAAAAGTATCTGCTTACGAAAGGCTTTGTCCTAATGGTAATTATACGGTGTTAATATTAATGATGATTTGTATGGCTTCAAAACCAATGTAGGTTCACTTATATTCCAAGTTTATATTCATCTGATGAATAATAGTAATTCAACATGTTATACTAGAAAGATTAAATAGTGGTTGCGTTCAAGCGTGTATGCACGTACTGGTTACTTAGTACTGGTTACGCTGAACATAGACACGCTTGTGCATCTCAACGCTTACTTTATCGTAAACAGGCTTACTGTATAATTCAGCCACTATTACATTACAAGAATTGCTTAGCAACTGGCTAGACAGTGGGGTGGGTTTCTCGAAGCTTACGACGGACGTCGTCTTAAGTCTCGTATACGTAAAGTCTAATCGTATAGTAGTAAATTTAATCATTAACATATCATAAACATTATTTGGTCTGATAATATACCCAAAATGAAAGCCATAGTGGTGAACGGAACAGATTATGGCAGGGACTTTATCAGAATAGTATGGATTTTGGGCTTAAATGTTCAAGTTCTGAATAACTTGAGCTCAATTATAATGATATGTGATCCAAGTCTGATAAGACTAAACTTTTGCATTTTACTAACTTTTAGCTATTGTGTTAAATCTACTGTTTTCGACAAATTAACAGCCATTGGTCAACTGTTTACATTCTGACATACTTGTCAGAAATGAAAGCCTCTTTTCTATAAATGCGATAAGACAGATACATTGTTCACAAAAGATAACAAAATAAAGATATGTTAATTTATTGCATTTTATAAATAGTACAACATCAGCACCAATGTGAATGTACAAAACAAATTACTGACAAATAAACAAGAACGGTTTACAGTGGCGAAATTCATACAGGTGTACTCACTGTACAACATAATCATATTATAGCAGTTACAATCACCAGCTTTCTAATATACTATATAACGCTGTTTGAGTTTATGGGAGGCACATCCGCAGCATGCATCGTTTTGTGAATGAATAACGCGTGTGCAAAACAACTGCGTTATTGTTCAGTCACAAAACGTACATGCTGGTTACCTTTGGGGTTGCGACCAATGGTTCCGTACATCTAAGTGGGTGGAAGTAGTTTCCCAGATGGCAGTATAATTTTTATCCACATAGATATTATGTTACAACGTCTTATCTACCCAGTATTAACACTGGTGCAACGTCGTGTGCCAACGTCCGTTTTGAAGTAAATAGTCAAGCATTTCACTTGTCGCGTATTAAACAGCATAAATATCACAGATGCTTAGCATTACAATAAACACATTGTCACCTGGCATGCATCTTTAAAAAAACAATGTATCAACACAATATATGCATCACAAACCAGTGTCATATGCATGTTGAAATTCCTATTAGATTATATATAATTAAGGCGGTGATGCAACCAAGAACATAGACTACAAATAACGTTAGTCTAGACATTGTCGTGAGGCTGACTGCATATTTCCTGCTGATCACTCCCATACGTTGTTACTGTAGTACTTTTGTAAGTATGTAATTCGATTAGCTCGTGTTTGCTATGAGAAGCGCATCTAGTCTAAGCAACAAGCTCCAATATTTCACTATCAGAAGACATTTGTAAATCTGAAGAATTTTGTGAAACGCTTATTTTTGTTTCTATGAATGCTACACTTTTTGTTGGATTTTCGTGTAACATCAACGCGCTTGTTCCTACAACCGACGGAATACTGCGAACAACCGGATTACTGCTCAAATTCGATGTTCTTCTCAAATCTGGATCAGCATTGTACTCTGTTTCAGCTGAATCTTGCGGTGCATGTATTTGTACTGTTACACTTATAGGACCGTCATGTAAAGTTTTAACTTTTAACTTTGATTTTTTATTTGCAGCAGGACCATCTTCTATTTCATTATGAAACATAGGTGTTGGCAAAGTGTATCGTTTTCTGTGTGATGATGACTGAGTGGACCTACGTTTCGAAAAGTATTTTCGTACAAACCTAAAGTTTTTTCCGACATTGGTTTTCATTTTAGATTGCAAATTTCCGTCACTTATAAAGAAAATAAATGGGTTGAAGGCACAAGGAGATTTGGTTAGTAGCGTTGTTATTGCAGTAATCTCAGGGGGCACGTCTACGTGCGCAACGAGTGACAGATGGGAACAGGCATACGGCAACCACGCCAACAAGAAGAAAAATAGCGAGAACAAAACTATCTGAAACATGAAGAAAAACGAAGAATGAAATAGTTCCTCATGCACTTTGTCGCATGGTTCAGATTTATTTTATTCATAATCATAATTTGGATGATCAACTATAAGTGCCACTAGAGTTGTATAATTCGAAACACTGCTTGATTTTAAAATAGTATCTAGTATTTAAAGCAAAAGTATTACTTTGGTCTTGATTTAAATTCAAGTTGCCTATATACATCCTTACACGAAGACATGTGTTTTTTCCTATATTATCGTGTTTACTTTCCAAAACATAATCAGCAAAACGAATATTTTCAGTATTGACTGTTGGCCATTTTAAGAGCTGCAATAAATTCATTTAGTCAAGAAGACTGTCCTGGAGCAGAAACATTTGGTAAAACATACGCAACGATAAGTATCAGTTTAAGCCAATCATCTGATGCCTTGTGATTTGCCAAACACTTTCTAATACCGCTTCTTGCAATACCAAAAGCTACAAATACTGTCTATGCAAAATATACATCGGGTATGATGCGTAAGGAATTAAACATTATAGGAGAGTGAAAGATTCCGTGCATATTACCTTTGTTGCTCTAAGCTCTTTATTCACCATACTTTTCTTCTTTAATCCTAGTACTTCCATACGCCTCTTTTTTGCTAGTATCGCTTGAATTATTTTCCAGTATGTCATTGCAGTAACCACCATAGGCAAACACGACACAAAGACCGTGGATACCGCTATATAAGAGACATCTGATGGAATTCTGCTACGCCATTGCAAAGAACAGGAAATTCCATGGTCCTCGTACCAATAAGAGCCCCAATTTAAGAAGGGTAAAAGTGTCCATGTTATCCCCAAAGCCCAGCCGGCCAAATTTACCTTGATAACAAGGTATCTGGAATGTTTAACTGTCGACCCTGAAATAAAACAGTTGTTATTTTAATTATTAAAGTATACGTACAACCCACACTTTGCCGTTTTGAAGCAAAGAACGGGAAGCTATCTGATTGCTAAGTTGGCGTATGGCGTTTGACGTCGTGGGCTAACTAAATAACCACGAACGCCTACTTTGATCTGTCATGCACTTGGATTGCCTATTAAATTTGTTTGCGAGAAGAAAACTAAATCCAAAGTTTGACAAAAATCGACATCTTTCTACCATTTTATTTTAAATTTTAGTGATAACATATTGTCAAATAATGTCAAGATGGCTGCCAAGCTCAGCGCTGCTTAGCATGGGCTGGAGAGTTTGTGTGTGTTAGTATGATAATTTCTATATTGTAGCAACCAATTAAGTGAAATCAAAGATATTTATAAAGCTGGGAAGGCTTGGAGTTATACATTTTATAATAAGTGCCTAAGTCTGAGAACTTTTAGGAGATTTAAATTAATTATGACACAACGCCGAACCGGCTATTCAATATGGCTTCCAAGACCAAGAATTACTATTTAATTCTGGCAATAGAGAAGTCTGCAAATAAATTGGATATTAAAAACGCATACAAAACAAAGGCAAAGGAAGTACACCCAGACAAACATAAGGACAATAAAGCTTATTACACTGGGCTATTTCAAGATTTACAAGCGGCATATGTGAAGTTGTATGATTTATCCAGGAGAAATACTTATGATATGCTGAATATTCCTAGGTATCAAGCACAGGATGGAGAGGACAGTACATATATTTTCAGTGATGTTGTGATGCAATTTAATCAAAATTGTTTTGTGCTGCATTTCAATACAGCAAAAGAGGTAGAAGAATGGTTGGACAATTGCGAAAAATTGCATAGTGTCAGACATAGGTTAGTGAACCAAGATACTGGTAAGCAAATTCATATTTCTATGAATAGTACTGTGGCAATAACTTTCTATTCTTGTGCCAAAAAAATGCATGTACAAGGTGCATCTTATTTGGAGTGGATAGAGGAATATTATCGTACATTAAAAGAGTTGGCTGATAACAAAGGCTCAACATCTGTAGGAGCAGGGTCAACGAGAAAAGGACCAATCACTAGATATCTATCTAACAAACTGGTAGGTCCATCACAACTGAATAATAAAAAACTCAAAAGTAAAGTTGAATCACTTCAATATACATTTCAACAAGTAGAGGCAGGCTATAGTGAGACAATATTTAAATCACATGAAAATGCAAATAAGTGTGATACA
>JAOXYB010058912.1:0-10878 GCA_028565635.1 Phoronis ovalis
CAGTTGTTGACAAGGGGGGGAGGGGGGGGGTAAAAAATTGCCTAAAAATTGTTGACATAATTAATGGACGTCCCCTTTGAAGAATCACGATTTTTATTAAAAAAACATTTTTGAACACTTTGAGGTGAAGAATGTTTTTATCCCAGAACCAGATTCGAAATAAACTAAGTCCTAACGTTCAGCGGCATCTTTCGATTAGTAATGCTTGAAATTGAATAGATGACAACAATTGTGTTTCGCTTTTTGTGTATGAAGACTCTGTTATAACTAACGCCACTTGTTTGCTCATTTTTCTGCTAAATATCTGTGAATATATCCAGAAAAAGCGTTTGAAGTGTTTGGGAATCTTCACCTTGGGACGATAATCATGGGGAAAAAGTAGGTGAAACAAGACAATCGTGAAAAGCGGTGTTTTTCTATAATTAATAGAGCATTTAGATTTCAATCTCAATCTTGTTCTGAATCTGAATCTGAATTTGAACTTAAATCTGGTTTTCACTTTACCTTGATATATAATCTATATCCTTTTAATTGTTTTAAGGCTAACCTAGACCCTCATTACTGTTTAAATCAAAAGTTGTGAAAAATCCGCAGTACATTTATGTTATATATATCCATGTTATGCTCGACCTGTGCTCGGCAGTGCAAACAAATGAAAACAGAATTTGAATACATTGGGAGCTAAATTTAAAATGAATAATAATTAAATGGTTGGTTTATTACTGTATATCATCAATTTCTAGCTACTCATTTTCATAAGGCGTACATTCCGCGATATGGGATCACCAAAAATGCGATGTGACCCAACTTCAAACATAAAACCAGGTTTATCAAGGTCATACAGCATACAGCTACAAAACACTATTTAAAATACGATTTTTCTCATTTTTATCTTTAACAAAGTAAAATTTTAAAAAGTCTGAGAAAATGTTTTGTATCTATATTGTAGACATTTTTTTCCTAAGTTTCAACTATGTAACTTTAGTGGTTTTTGACATGTTCCTTTAAAGTTATCATTTCAAAATCTTTAATTCCTAACCCAAAATCACAGCCGTACAAGTCACATGACATACTCAGAAAAGAATAAGTTACAGCTTGAGTTGGAGTTGGTTACTTACAAATATATAATTATACTAATGTTTGGTCTATTTCATTTAAAATATAAAGTGTGAATAAATTGCGCCGGACAAAATTCGCTCCTAGAAAAAATTAGGATATTACAACTGTGAAAATGAAGTTACATGATCAAACAGTTACTTTAATTAAAGGTTCCTTATTAGTTACAACTGTTTAATATTTCAAGGTTGTATTTGCCTAGAACCAAAACATTATGTAAATGCAGACCTCTCTAAGGATATGGCTATTATTTCAAACTTTGAAGTCCCCGTGTCGGATGATTATCAAAGAATTCTACCTGTCATATAAACAAACATGCAAGATCGCATACTAAGTTATGGGTATGAGAAGTGTTCTATGCATGTAGCAGTATATATAAAAGGCATGTTTGTGTTACAATGTTCTGATATGCTTTGCATTGATGCATATTTTTCTACAGTACTGAGAAGTGGCATCTATGACTTGACGAAGAATATTATTTGAATATCTATTCCTACCAAAAGAACAAAATATAGCTTTAACAATATTAATTGTCTTTAATGGTCATGGTGATAACAGTTTCCCTGTTTGTAATTATTGTACCAAGTAGAACTATCATACTAAATTTAGTCATTATCTTGCATTTTTAAGCAAGAGAGCTTCCAATCTAATCTCGAGACCTTCATAAGTCCTTTCTGATGTGGCGGGAAAAGGTCACATGATCACTTGGCCTCAAACGATTCATAAATCGGTGGGAGATCCTATCCCATGTCCCTTTTCATAGCTGGCCTGAATGAAATATTGTTTTCGCAGTGGATCAGTTCCTTTACAAATGTAGCTTCCATTGCAGTCGTGTTTTTCTTTTCACCTAGCAATCTCATATAGCTTTAGACAGTTATTCAAAATTGAATAGACAAACTATTTGCTATATAACAGAACCAAAAACAATCTTTTCAAAATACTTATTGTGGAGTTTGAGAGTAGAGAAGTTAAATAATGTTTGCTAATATACTGCGAAAGTGTGATAATCTCAACAAATTTGCCCTATTTATTCGATTAGTGGTTAGGGTTAGGAAAATATTAGGAACGCATGAAATATTATTACTCCAGAATCCCTGTACATTATCGGATTACCGATATTCCGTTGATTTTTTAATTTGTATTTTCGCAGTTCATTTTAAGTATTGGTTTGCATTTAATACTAGGTTTTGTTTTGTTTAATGGTTAACTTCTCGTCTTATAGATACGCTTGTTATCCTTTCAATTGATTATGCTGCTACTAAGAGCTTAGTGCCTTAAATGTAAGCCAATACTTAGCCTCATTAGCCTCCATATTCATATCTGTATTATTATCATCATTATCAAATATTATGTCAATGCTAAACCCATATTGACATTGACCCAGTTACAATTTTTACTGCGAAGTTAAGTTGACTCTCGTTAAAAGTCAGCTGCTCGTGGCATGCAAAGTAACAACATATCTTTTACATAATATCCATATATAAGTTGTTGATCTAATAAATGAAACGGTATCGGAAATGCGTGAAACATATGGTAGTATCATTGCTTGTAACTAAACTTGAATTGGGACTTCTGTAAAAAGAAAATCAAAAAACTATAATAAGAGCTAAAATGAATAGAATTAGAAAAATTAAATAGGATATTAAACTAGAATTAGATATAATAAAAGCCGTTAAATCAAAGGGCGAACAAATAAGATCACAAGCATTATGGACCGAGTTTGGAGAAAAAGGTACTAAATATTGTCTAAATTTAAAAAATATGAAAACATAAAACAAGCTAATGACTAAAATTAAATTGCAATCAGGGAAATAAGTTACAGAAGAACAAGGGATAATGAATTATACAAGGATAAAAATCCGGCAGTAGAAAAAGCAAGGTCTTAATATTATGACTTTGGCAGAAAATTACAAAGTATTTTGTGATAAAGAATTAACAAACGAAGAATTGTTAAAGTAGTTAAAGCATTGAAAAATAAATCGAGTCCTGATTTAGATGGCCTAACAGCCAAATTTTATTAAGTTTTTTGGACAAAAATAGATGATTTTGTAATTAATTCATTTAATGCATGTTTTAATAAAGGATATTAGCCGCCTTACAAACAAAGGTAATACTAATTTTAATAAGTGAAGAAAGTGGCCTCCTATTAAAATGATCTCGGTAACTGGTCCAGACCAATCCCTGTAACGAATGTAGACCGTGCGACTTTGGCAAAAACACTGATTTAACACATGCATGCGTAAACTTATAGATTATGATCAAGCGGAATTTATGAAAGTTAGGGGACAGCTTTAATTATTCGTAAATTAGATGTTATAATAAAATAAACAAAAAGGAAAACTATAGCAGGAATTTTACTAGCAAGAGACTTAACAAAAAGTTAGACAGTATTTCAAAAAAAATATACGGATTTAGAATTAAAGTTATTCGGCTTTGGAGAGAAATTTACAAATTAATTAGATACAAATAATAATAGTAAGAACATTAACTATAATGGATAGCTGTCTGAATTTTTGATAATTAAAATTAGACAATCAAAGCATATAAAAGAAATACATGTATCAATGGATAAGAAAGAAAAACCAGTACAATATGCAGAATATTGAATTACAAAAGCAATAGAAACATTAAATTTGTTCCAGAAAATATACAGTTTGAAGTCAAATAAACACATAAAACAAAAGCAATGTGCATAGCATTGTGCAGGTTTAGGAAAAACGTTATACAGCGGTTGGACTGGAAAATGAACCCGGACAACAAAATCAAAATATTATGAAATAGTTTTTATGGACACATTCAGTTACAGGAAAAAAGGAAATTGGGAAAATGGAACAGAAAATTGTAAAAAAATAATAAGATCTTGGGCAATGAGAAATGTTATTATTGCATGCAGGAAAAAAACGTTATAAAGTCAGTATTAGCATCCAAGTTCATTTAGGTAATGAAAATGATATATTCCAACAAATGAGCGTAATAAAATAATAAGTACCCTATTTTTTTTAATTTACTGATACATACTTTAGCATCAAGTTTTAGTAATAATTATAACTGTTGTAAATATCTAATGTTTAGAACAGAACATTTTAAAACACTGTGATAATACTAAGGGAACGTAGTATGTTTGTTATATTCGTATTTATTTATTTTAATTAAACTCTTCTTACTCTTATTACTTAATAAAGTCGTATATAGTTTACTTTTTAGTGAAATAAAATATTCATTAGATATATATATATCAATTATTTTTGATATTTACTTTTCCAAACTGACAGTTTTTAACACACAGAGGGTTATGACCCTAAGGCTCCGCCGCAGGCAAGTAATAATAGGGTCATGTAGCCAGGACTAGCCCGGCGGATAATGCCATTCACAATAACTGACACATGGGTCCACTTTTACTATGGGGTATTTTTTTATGTTTAACATTTTCTGCCATGGGGTGTCTTTTGCACATTACTTTTTAACCATGGATAAATATTTTCAATAAATGATTATTTGCTGTTTGTGTAAGCTGCCTCATTTAATTTTCCAGGAATTTGTTTGTAAACTGCTTTTGCCTTGGGGTGTACATGTCCAAGATTTTTTTTCCAATGCTGTGTATTGTTTTAATTTTTTTTACCATTTGTATATTTTGAAATGCACTTTTTGCCATGGGATAAGGAATTTTAAAATGGGAATAGAAACCCCCACCAATTCTTGTGCAAGTAACTGCCAGGCCACATGTGAAATGGACTAAGAATTATACTGCACTGTACTTTAATTAATAATACCATTTTGTGATAAGAGTTCAAACACCGAGCTATTAAGTTCATTGCTATATGATATAAATCATATATTTTCATTCCCTTTTTTTTGGTTAGGAAGTAGAATATGTACAGTTCCACATGATATATCACTAATCACTTAATTCACCTTGTATGCAGTATTGGTAAAGGATCATGACTGTGTACACTGCTTTTGGTATAAAACTCTGTGCACACTCGTTATGTGTGTAACTACATCATAATTGTAATTATCATTGTCTTGCCTAGCTGATGAACATTCGCAATACGTGAGTTCTATATTGAATGCATAGTAACATTACAGTTGGTGATTCTCTAACCAGGAAAATGTGAAATACATAAAATATTATTTTCCATATACTGGAGATCATAAGCGTTAGTAAAAGTAATTTTAAAATTTATACAAGTGACAGTGTTGTATAAAACCTTCATGATAACAGTTAGCAAACTTAATTTAAAGATTACTGACTTTAACCTTTGCATGACTCCTAAATGACATATTTGAAAATACGATCTTTAACCAATAAATGACCTTCGGACCTTAAACTCATGTTCAGGATGATACACCTTAAATCCATTCACGTACCTCTAACAGTGTGCGTAATAGAGTATAATATAATAAGCTTAAACTTGGAATGAATACATGCAAAACCTATAGTCTTACTGCAACCGCAATAACACCACACAGATCCCATGATATCCATCATATACCGTTTAGACAAAATTGAATAATTGTCAGTTACGGACTATCATTAGCAGTAACCTCAGTTTTAATCATTATAATGCCTGTTGCTAGGCTAAGCTATATCTATACATACCACATGAGGCAGGCGCATGAGGTGTATTTGTATTTAAAAGTTTAGATTTGCAAGTTAATAGTTTGCTACTGCAATTAGAAATTTAAGATTTCCTACAGTAGCACATACTTTTACCCAAAGCATAGCATAGCAAATGACATACTATGATTACTGCACTATTAAAGGATTTTAAAAATAGTCTGATACTGTAATATAAGTCCTGGGAGTCTTCATATGTTTAGAGCGAGGGTTTGCTTATGAGGTCAAAAATTCAACTGTATACTAAAAATGGCTTATATAAAACACGAAAACATTCCCCGTCTGATACAAAAAATGATTTTTTTTTGATTTTTTGAAAATGTTACTTTAAATTCTGATTATAATGTAAATGTCATTCATTAAAAATTTAGAAGTTTATAACTTGATGAAATTGCAAAAAAGTGAAATTTTAGAAATATATGAGTTTGGTTGTAAAGCATAATTATATACCCACTGACAATATGATAGTCTGTGTATAATTTTTTTGGCCTACAGATAATGGTTATGTTTACAAATTTTAGCCGGTCTGTTTGGAGTAAGTCTAAAAATTGCTGTGTTGTTTGAGGCACAGTATTCAATTCTAACTAGAAACTGGAAGTGCTAAGGCAAGGTTGCACACACAAATGTTTGCTTTTTGAAGTCAGTAATTATAACAGTAACAGAAAAAAAACATTGAGTGGCCCACCCACCAATCACCCTGGCCAACTATGCAGTCTGTAGTATATTCCTCAGCCATATTTCTGTAGGCTGCCAATGGTGTAAAAAAAAGCCAAAGCAAGGGACAATGCGTGAGTGGATGTCATGTTATTAATAATTATACTAGAAGCTTTTGTAACTCTATCAGGTTTAATATGATAATTGCCAGATAAAAGTTTAAGTTAGGAACATTGTATTGCGGTGAATTATTGAATTTATTCAGTCTACACATTTTGCCCCATACTTTTTTATCCGCCCAATTCTGTCCTCACTTCATAAATAAAATAAACAAAATTAAATACGTATTACTGAAGTATATTTATTTCTAGTAAAACTTTATGTTTCCTATCGGCCAATTAAGTTACTCGCATCTGAGATTTTATCCCGTTGTTTTGTTAATGCCCCTTGATTACGGACACTAGATAAAAGTTAGATAATGACGCAAGTTCAAGAGGAGAAATAAAATTAATTAAAAAGAGAGCATTTATCAAACCTGACGTCACGGTCCCACTGAAAATATTCGCGAGTATTTTTTGCTTTTTACTCCTCGCAGTATCTGTAAGATAAATACATTAATTTTGTAACACAAACTTGTGGACAGAAAATATGATGATTATTGCAAAAATGTTTGCCTTTAAACGTTTCCTGGATGAAATATGTTCTAATAATTATATTTCTCCGCTGGAACCTGTATGAGCATCTGGTTTATAAAAAGTGTCCCAAAATTACAGTGAAGTTTATTCTATATACATTTTCATGAGACTGACCGTGGAATTTCTTTAATGATTGTTGTTGAATGGTTGGCGGATGGTTTGTTATTTTGCGATTTATCTTTTGATTTGTCTCATCACCAGTAGCTAGCAACATTATCGGAGAGATTAACCATAAGTAGATCTAATTATAATGTGTAACCGCTACAATTTATATAATTTAACATCTGTGCGTGATCTGTGTTGTTTATTTAGCTTCCCGCCATTTAGATTATGTTTACATTTTTTTATCGTTAGCCAGTGAGGAATGTCGCTTTTCTTTTAATAAACGACATTTTCGCCAAATTTGTCATTTGTTTATATCTCATGACCAGGTGCATATGAACAATAAATAATTTGAAAGTATTTGGAAATAATTTGAAAGTATTAAAACATGTAACTTCAACAAATATACAATAAGACCGTATATTCAGAATATTTGGACACAAGTATAAAGGAATGCAATAAGAATCAGTTAAAAAAATATTAAAGATAAAATTTCCCAAAATTAATAGATATGAGGTGTGCTAGCAGTTGATAAATTTGCGAATGATTTGTGAGATATGAGTGTTGACTTAAGTCCAGCTGGGTATTACGTCAGTATTACGGCTCAAAATCAAATCAGTTTTTATAAAATTTATAAGCCGTGCTATTGTATTTTGTCAATTGTCGTCTCAATAAAACAGAGGAAATATTGCACTTTCTCACAGAGAAAATTGCCTGTTTAAACAAATGAGATGAGGCTAGTAAGCGTCAAAAATATAGATTATATACAAAATATTTATATTATACCATCTTACCCAATCAGATTCGTTAATGGTATGACATGTCAGCCAGTGTAAGCCTGTAATGGATAATGAGAAGTTATAATGAGTCGCTGGAAAAGTTGTTATGGATCCCTCTTGAATCGTCATTCACATACTGAGTAGAAAGTCATGTAACCGGCACACCGAGGTTGCGAAGTCGCAAAATGACTATTTTTGACCATTTACAGTGATATTTTGTTTTATAGTGTTCTGTAAAACTTTCGCATTTAATCCGAAAATTAGAAAACTACAATTGTCTGATAAAACAGGGAAATTGGCTAACTAACTTAGCTTCCACTAGATATTTTGATTTTGAAATAAGGGGAAAAATTAATGTGCTATATTCTTCATTTTCAGAAGGCAAACATAAATCGGGATGTAAATATTGTCTATGGCCTACTAATTTCTTGTCATTATTTAGACGGCCTGATTAGTATTATGCTTTAATGTTGATATAGCATACTTATTCAATGTTGAGTTCCATCTTGCTATCTCTTATACCCACATTGTGGTTTAACCAAACTGTTGGCAGATATTTGAACAGCATATAAAGCAAATATTAGCGAAGTGAATTATAATTACGCTGAAAGGGTCGTTGTCGTAAGGGCTACTACAGAAGTGTGCCCAGGGTACAACTTCCGCAAGGCGGTAAACTTCTATAGACCCATTTATAGGAAATCATAAATCTTTTACAAAACTCCGTGACCGGAAAAGGGAAATATCGCATATAAGAGCGACAGTTCCGGTCACGGAGTTTTGTAAAAGATTTAGGATTTCCTATAAATGGGTCTAGAAGTTTAGCGCCTTGCGGAAATTGTCCGCCGGGTACACTTCTGTAGTACCCCTTACGACAATGACCCTTTCAGCTATATATAATTACTTACAACTGAATTTACGAACTGCGGTTGCGTTCTTGGATGTGGGTGGCTTTTCAACTCTGCATGGAACACTGCACCTTCGCTAACGTCAAATAATACACCGCTGAACCGTGTTATTGCAGATTGATATATATACTAGTAAGAATCGCCAACGTAACTTTGGCAACTTATTAGATATTAGTGAGATTCAAATAAAGTTGGGTACACTAGTTATTCGAGATATTCCAGAGATTGAAATATAAATTAAAATTGAATATTTTTGGAGTGATTTTTGGAAGGGTATAACATTTTTTATCTTTGTTCCTTTGTTTCTTTGCTTCTTTCTTTCTTTCAATTTTCAGCAAGTTATATCTCAGAGACGGTTACAATTAGGACATACTTCAGGTATGACCCCCCCCCCTGGTTGCTATTCTTGATCTTGAGCTCAAAAGGTCATTCAGAGGTCAAAGGTCAAATTTTAAACTTGCACAAAATGTTTCTAAATAATGGTATCAGATTAAAAAGAGGTCTTTTTGGTGACCTTTCAGAAAATTGTGGCATTAAAAGATTAAATTTATGTTTAATAAATGTTAATGGAAGTAATATTTTGCAATTATTAACGGATAGTCCTACCGGATTCTAATTCGAGATTTGACAGCCTTATGACTGACAGAGTTGACTTTGAGGTCAAGGGTCATCTAATTTGATAAATTTGGTAATTACTTCCTCCTATAAACGCCCTTTTCTAATAATTACTCTCCCAAAATTAAAAATTAAATAAACGTCTACTCTTCATTTAACACCAAGCTCAATAAACTCCCCTTGAGATCCTAAAAAAATAAATTAATACGTTGGGCATCTATCCCACAAAATATGTTTATACAGCTTGGTTGAAATTTATATACTCCTCAATGTCCTCAAATCCTTTTGAAGTTTTGCACAGGGTTTAATTTAGAAATGGAATAAATTGTGTTATCACCTTTGGTAATGTTACACAATTTACCAATATAATACACCCAAACGCACCCTGAGTGTCGGGACTTTCATTTTTTATGATTTCTTGTCTCTCAAATTGTACATCTTATCTTAGCTCCGTTTATAGACTCTGAAACAACTCGAACATTTCCCCGGCCCCATCAATCCCTTGAAAACACCACCCAACTAAAAGTAGCCAATCACAGCGCATGGAATAATTCCCAACAACAGTTTGCCATTTGCCCTTCCTCGTCCACTGCTTCGTAATAACTGATCGCCCCATATAAAAATTTGGTTCTCACTAATTTTCACTGACTGTCACTTGTTTCTAGTTCAGGCGGACCATCAAAGGCCTGGTCGAGTTGTTTCACAGTCTATAAACGAAGCTTCGGTAACATATAAAATTTGCATTTAGAGATAATTAAGAAACTATACAATATGAAAGTTTAAACGATATAAGCTGAGGGTTAGCTCTGACACTGGGATGTCCAAATGTTTCTTGAACTCCAAGATACACGAGCCTGACTAAAGTATCAATCAGTTAGCTTCTCATTCATAACCAGCTGACCACTCTATCTTTACTTTACTATAACCATTCATAATAAGCTTACTATGGTTTGACTGATATACAAATAAGAACACGTGCGCGATAAAAAACTTATCTACCATATTAGCACTTGCAATATCTACTACAAACGGGTCTCATCACTAATTACATATTTACCGACTGCGGCAGAAAATTAATATTCACTTTGACAGATTTATTACACTCAGCTTATCATAACGGTATGTTGCTTTAACTAAACGAGGCTGATATTCATTTGAGTATTTCTAAATGTTCAAAAGCATATGAATTAAAGCAACAGTTATACTACTTCAAGATGTTAAGATACACTGTGGGAACTAAATAAGTTTTTGTAAAACAGGAGGAAAATTAATTGTAGGTATATTAAAAAAATATATGAAGGCAATGAGTAATTAAAAGAACCAATGAAATGCCCGGCAGAAATGCCTTAGGTAACATTTCATCACTTAAAGCAAATAAGTGACGGGCAGATGCA
>JAOXYB010058945.1:0-25210 GCA_028565635.1 Phoronis ovalis
GTATATATTGCTAAGTAAGATAATATTTTACAAAGCCATCTAACCAAAAGTGTCCGAAATTACCTACATTTACCCTAGTACTTTTTTCCTTTATATCATATTCTTTTTATCTTCCTGATAAAATAATATAACAGTAAAGAATTAGAAGCAGCTGCTTTTTATCCAACACTTACTGGCTTATCAACATACTGGTCTAATGGAATTAATTTTAAAATTGCCTCAAGAAGAGTTGGGATGTCATGACCTGGAAAATGAAATGTTAAAAAATTACATTATTCTTCTTTATGAAAAATAAATGTCATAATCATATTGAGCCCAACCAAGCTTCATTTTAATTTTATAAGAAGTTTGTGATGGTCAAAATATATTTAATACCAGCTCCATCCAAATCATTCCTGTACCATTCCTGTATTTACTCGAGGTATAACACAGCCAGCTTAAATGTTTGGATTTTAACTGCCTACATGATGTGTATCATTTTCCATGCATACTGATTGTATAGTACGTTTGATTGGATCATCATGTGGCAACTTTAGGCAGACTTGGTTCAAGAGACTTACAAGAGTGGATTAATATTATGCATGGTTAGAATGATTATCATGGCCAAACAGTAGATCTAATAAACATGTTATTGCCTACCATCTGCTCTTACTTCTTTAGCTTGATTTGCTTTACATATTGAACTTGTTGGAAAGTGCATATCAGCTAAGACTGAAAAGACAAATGAAAAATCATACAATGTGGGATTGCTTTAAAACTAATTATAATAATAATAATTATAATAAATCTAATAATACTAATTATAAATATAATAATACTAATTATAATAAATATAATAATACTAATTATAATAAATATAACGAAAAATTGGAAGCGAGATTTAATCAACATTTCAAATGTATTTTTGATGACTTTAGCTTGTGGTATTGTGGTTGCACTCATCTGTAAATAATAATCAACATAGTGTAAACGGAGCAATACTGAGATAAGAGGACCCAGTTATTTCTCTGCAATGCATAGTAAAATAGTAAAGTAGGAGGCAATCGCCTACTAAGTGGAGAAATAATTTTGGCAAGCACGGTGCCAAAATTTCGAAAGTAGGTGGCAATTGTTTGCCAAAGTGGGTTTTGCCTTTTATCATGGCCATGGTATCAAGAATTCATCAAAATAGGAACAATATCTATCATACAGGCAAAGAAAAACTGCCTCATCTTTAAATGACAATTTTAAAAACATCGAAAATTTATTTTAACAGCAAGAGTTATTAGAGTATTGGCTGAATGTAGTTAGTGTGGTTCGTGGCACTATAGGTCCCAATGCAGCGATCAGATTATATAATGTACGAAATTTAATGTTCAGTCTTTGACCACACCAACCTGGCGAGCATATGGGTCAAAGGGGGGCTCCACATGCGCAATAAAAAATCACGTGAAATATGTTTAGTTATCTGAATGAGGATTTTTACTGAATGAGGTCTCCCCCAAGGGTTACTTTTTAAACCTGAACATTTCCAAAGGGGTGCTTTTTAGCAGGCTATATACACGTTCACAGGCTTTATATTCGTGCATGTGACCCCAGGGCTGAAGTATTCCTATATTGAAATTTAAGCTAGGGGTTTTAAGTCTACACCCAGGGTCATTTGGGCACATCTCATAACACACAGAGATTTTCTTAATTATGAATTAATAAATTCATTGAGTAGTGTGTTTGAAATAGCTACATTGTAAATACAATGGATGATGACAGGATCAATTATTTTTTAAAGTTTAAAAAATGATTTGGGAAGTAAATAACCATGCAAAATATACCCATTTTAGTAAAGTTAGATTCAGTCAACATTATTTGATATATTAAATAATAAATAAAAATGTATAAGGAAGGATGTTCCTATCGGAAGTTACTTCCGATACAGATCACAAGGCCAAGGATAAGAAAAAAACAAATATTAAGCAGTATAAAAATTTAACTAGGTGTGACAACAGGTGTACGTCAGAATCACATGGCAATAATTTTACTCTCTTTGCATATTATTACTGTGACAAATCCTGAACAAGGAAGTATTTTTAATTATCAAATTATTTCAGGTAAAAATCGATATATAGCTGCGAGTGAGAGAGTGGAATCAGACTGAAAACGAAAATTAAAATAAAAGAAAGATACAAATGATTGCTAATCACACGTGCTATGCCACTATACCTATTTCATCTCCATGTCCCATAGAAGATAATACATACAACAAGTCTGGGGAAATGATAGCTGGAACTCCTTTTAGAGGCATTTTCTGTAGAAAAAAATAATACCCGCACCTCAAGGTCACCAGAACTAAATCTTCCGGTCACATGACGGTCCGGGTAAGTCGGGGTCACATGACATCGGAAGCAATAAGATGCGATTTATTATTTGTAAATATTGACGATGTAAACAATAAAAATGAATTACTTAAATTTATTATTTTTTAAATTAGAAAATAAATAGGTAATGTTTGTATCAGCTTACTTTAGCCCCAATGTCGCAAACAGATTATTTTCGAGTAAATCGACGTGTAAATAAATCCGAAAGATACTATATAGTACACAATTTTCGGATAGAACTGGGTGCTGCATTAGTCTAAAGTACAACAAAATCATGTGCACAATTTATGTATGTTGTTTTAAATCTAATAAGTCGTCTGGTATGAAATTTTTAAGTAACTAGTAATTCGAATTGTTACAAAATGCTGTTTTTTAAATGTTCTTAAACTACGAGTACTTTTAATACTATATAATGTCATGTTTCGATAGTCCTCTATAATGATAATGAAACAATAACATATTTGACACTCGCCCTGAGCACTATACTTATCAATAATTCTGCTTGTAACCAAACATATCCATTATTATTTTAAGAATTATGCTCCTGAGTGAAGGATTGGAAAACTCGGAAAACAAAGTACCCACTCTATTATCTTGGAATTGAAACCAATCCTAGAGGAGCTGTAGGAAATATATCTTAAACACTAATTCTATTAGTCCCACAATAAACAAAGAAATAATAACAGAAAATACAATGAAGTGCGTAAAACCTGGTTTCTACTGCTATTGTGTTGTGTTGAAAGAAAATCATGCCGATTTCACCATTATTGAAAATATCTTATTCACCAATAAAATGCTTGGGAAAAAATCCAGCCGAAACCAGTCTTGAGATAATTTATTAAATAATTAATTACTTATATAACTGTCGAATAGCTACGAATGAATGAATTTGGATACTGCATCCATTTCCTGTCTTACGAATGTTTCGTAACATTCAAGCAAGGTTACCATGCTATCCGGGATTTCCCTACTGAGTATTATACAATGTAGTGGAAAGTGAAATTTATCATTTGAACTTTATCGGAATATTTATTATCAATTGACAAGTAACAACGAAATCTCTCACTTACTTGACAATATGACCATTTCATTATAACTTAGTTATTTTAAGATCAAAGGGGAATATTTCTTTTAATTGTGTTCCAATTTGACTCAGACCTGAGCTCAGAGCTGGAGAACAGAAAATACCTTGAGTAAACCAAGGATATTTTTTTTAACGCTTGCACTACTCATACTTTTTTCTGAATTATTTAATAATGCAGTTAATGACATTTAGAAAAGACATTTTATGTTATACTTGTAGATCAGAAAATAACAATAAAACAATTTTGCGGACTGGGATTAAAAATGCATTATAAATATTGATTATTGATCTGTACGGCCTTTGTTGACCTAATTTGAATCGAAAGTTTCAGTATGGGTCATACCGTATTCCGATCTATATAATACAAGAGCGGGAATTCCCTTTTGTCACCGACTGAAACTATCCAAAGCGCGGGTGGCTTGAAAAAAGTCCGAATGACCTAATGTAATAATTTTAAACCCAGAAAGAAACCCATAAAAAGGCAATTTTCTGTTTAATTCAAACATACACAACACGACTACGAACCAGACAGTCGAGAAAATATTTTGCACTAAGAAATTCGAGTTAACAAATTGGAAAACAATCATGGGATTACACAACTGTTTAAGCAAAGGTACACTTTCTGGTATAGATTATTTTGTTAAGAAATGACTAAATTTTGTTATTACTATTTATATCTCTATAATATCTTTCATCTGTGAGCCTGACATGTAATACTAATGACTTGACTAAAGAGTTTATGTCAACTCTGAAATTACAAAATATTACAGTATATAACAAATTTTCTATTTTGATATTTTTTTAGGTATCATGGCTGTTTTAGCCTGCATGTTTTTGGGAATGGCGAACATGATTGAAGCAAAACCTTTTGGAGGGACGAGAAGCCTTCTGGAAGTGTCATCGCCACGTTGGTATACGCCATGTGCTGGAAGCAATCCTACCGGAGAGGTCATAGAGACGCCAGTAACAAGACCACTAAGAGATGCCTATTACCATATCGCGTTAAAATCCACAGAAATTAAGCATAAAATTGAAGAACTGAAAGAAAGATATGTAAGTAACATATTTATTGTTAGAAAAATGTAATCAAAGTTATTTGTTTAAAGTTTCTTCCGATGTTATGTATTCCCCAGTATGATTCACGTTTACGAATACTAGATTTTATGCATAGCTTGGATTTTCCCCCTAAAATACAGCATTGTAAAACAACTCGTTTTATCATGTTAATTTTTTAAGGCTTATTTATATAAATATTCAAACACGTGAACTGGGCTCTCATTAGACGTAACTGTGTCCAATAAGCAACAACAGAAACTGTTATTATGTCTACTTATGGATATAAGGAAAACTGTTTGTTTTGGTATCAATTAATTAATCCTTTTGTCTTTATAAATAACAAGTTACGATACAGTATACAGTTTCACGGTATCATATTTCATAACCACCTACGTACCTCATATAATTTCTCAAAACTGTTTGTTTTGGTATCAATTAATTAATCCTTCTGTCTTTATAAATAACAAGTTACGATACAGTATATAGTTTCACGGTATCATATTTCATAACCACCTATGTATCTCATATTGTTTTTTCAATAACTATTTAATATGTACTGTGTATATATAAAGAATAAAGTGGACATTATACTCTCTTGTAATACATTTAATAATCAAAGGCAGTCGAATTTAACTTCCGTTTTATTTAAGTTTTAAAGATTCGTAAGTTATCTTTACAATTCATCAGCTTACTAAATTCGAGGACATTAAATGGAAAATAAGAGGTCTCGTATCAACAATTAATGTAAACTCCTCTCCGGGGACAACCTTGACCGTAAACATTATAATGGCTTGATGCTCTTGCATTAAGTTTGTAAACCAAAAATTACGCCGTCTTTTATTAATTGTTTTAAATAAACATAGGGATAATCAAATTATTCTATTGTATTTGTAACATTGTACGCGTAATTATTGATTTAAAGAATTTTTTCTGACCAACTTTTATTCACAACGTTCAAAAATTAATAGCTATCATAATAGTAAATCCGTCGTTTGATTAGTCATAGTGTCGTACGAAACATTTTCTTTCTCAAATTTAATAATTATTAGTTTTAATATATCTTTAATAATTGATGAGTCAATTTTACTGCTACACAGGGATTTCAAACATACGTAAAAGGTGATCCCCAAGTTTCGGTTTATCCATGACACATACATACTTGCAATAGTTCTGAGGATCATATAAAAGAGTGACCCCATACTTTTCATTTATCAAATTGTATTTCTAAATTTAACTGATTATTAGTTTTAATATATATTAAATTAATAATGAGTCAATTTTACTGTTACCTATGGATTTTGAAATATAAAAGGTGTTCCCCAAGTTTCGGTTTATCAATAGCATGACACATGTACAAACTTTACTTGCAATGTCGATGGTGATATATTCAAAGGGTGATCCCAAAGTTTCTAATTATCAAATTCTAAATAAAAAATTATTGTATGTACAAATATATACGTTATTAATTGCCGGTATCAGAACTCGCTTATGTTTTATTTTTTATCATCTAGCTCGTATTGAATTGTATTTGACAATAAATATGAATTGCATGTGTATCAACGAAAATAACAGCTGGTGATAGGCACTAATGAAGGTTTAAAATAAATGACAGCCCTAATTAAAATTAACATTTATTAATATTATATTATAATTAGTCATTTTCATTCTACTAACTTGTATGTCATACGAAATTTACTTGTTTTTGTTGAACACGGCGAAGAGTACCTGGGATTTATCTCCCCCATGAAACTGACATCATAACTGGGCTTTCCTCATTTCTTAGAAATTGATCTATATTTGTTTAGTGCCCTAAATTATACATGTTATTGGAAATTAACAATGACCTACTTTAATTGCACCTACGCTTTTAAGCTTCCACAATGAATTATGCGTAGGCAATTTAATTTATAATAGTATATTCATAAAGAAAAACAAAACAAAATATATCCTAGGTGCTAAAAATAAGACATGAGTTGTCGCAATTAATCCACACAGGTAAATCCAAGCTATGTGTATCAAATCTAAACATCATATGATATATCGAGTGGTTAGTTTGATAGTATTTCTTCGATTTCTAGAGGAATGCTGATTGTTATTAGCTTATTTGCCGCTTGAAAATATAATTCTAGTACCTGCTTAGCTAATCTCACGATGTCTTAATGTACTCCTACAAGATTAAAAAAAAATGTAGCAAACTAGAGTAAGTTGTGGGTGTTGTATATACCCATTTGATTAACTGTATAATAGTCCTTACTTCTGTTCAGACCCCTTCAGACATACAGCCTAGAATACGGTGTATTTCTATACCTATAAGCTTCCTGTTAAACTTGTATCTGTATTTAGCAATGCTGTTACAACATGCGTGTGTCAGACATGTCTTTCCTTATCTTTAATTAAAGCAACAATATTATCTTCATCTGTATAATATTTATATACTACCTGTACTTATATACTGCCGAGCGGTCGTATTAAACCGTCTGAAAATTAAACGTCATTGGCTACCATGGAGGAAATCTTATGCTTCTCCTGTTACTTATAAAAAAAGATTGCTGTTTCCATGGTATAATAGTGTGCTAAATTATTTTCTACAATAGCGATTGCATGAAATTTATGACCTATTGGTAACTATATACGGAAAATATGGAATTTAGATGTGATTTAAATTATAATTCTGCTTTAAGTGTGTTTCATTATTATCATTTCTTTTGTATATTTTATTGCTTTAGATTTTTTTTTATTGCAATAGGCTTACTTTATTTGCGTGGACATTGCACTGAGTGCATATATCTGTTGCTAGTTTTTCTTGAATGTGTTTTCAGATTTAAAACCCCATGAACTTAATGATGGCGCCAACGTCAAGGAATTAGCACAATCTGATCCCATGTATATCTATATATTGCCATTCCTCCATTCATGTATACTAATTTGACGCTTAGAAAGCTTAACCATCAGGTTGAAATTTGTTAAAATATGCAAAATTACAGAACACCGGAACAAATAATTAAAATATTTTCAAGTGACTTTTACGGTTGTTACAGATTCAGCAACGTTTTGGGGATCCGCAGTTTGTGCAAATGTTGTCAACTTTCAAGATTGGCGGAGTTCCTGACGTCGAGGTTACAGATGAAGCTCTGACCTTTGCCTTACAACAGGTGCGTTATCTTAATTGCGATAATCTTATTCATTTTATGACCATTATTCATTCTATACTTTGCAAATTGTACGTTACATAAATATTTAACTATTAATAAAATATATAACTGATTAAACTTTATACTGCAATTTTCAGACTGATGAATTCTTGATCGAAGTGTACAATCACCTTGCCGCAATCGCAGTATTTGTGGATAAAATGAAGTTGGATGAACTTTCGTATGAAGACAATGGCGGATATAAAGATGATATTGCGGAAATTGAAAGCATGAATTATGAAGAACTATGCAATATGTTCAGTGTCACTGTCACTACAAAAGGTGTGTATATAATGAAACTAAACAGTAATGTAAAAGTCTTTACAGATCGCTAGACCATGAATCTGTTTATAGTTTCTGGGTAATATTTAACTTATTGGTTCGCATTACTGGCCTGTTTCACGAGTGTTATATAGTAACAATATATAATTGAGTCTATTGATTAATATTAGAGATTTAAAATAGATTGTAAATACTTCTTTTGTACTCTTATCATTTTATTGAAAAGGACATGTAGAACGTTGTTCTGTTGTTTGACTGCAAAAAAAAATTCAGTATGGATCCTTGGTGTATATAAATGTATTCGATTCGATTACTAAAACTAATTTTTTTAATACAGGTTTGACTCTCCCGGAAACTGTTACTACAGATATCATCCCTGCAGATTTTCGTGACCTAGCAAGCCAAACGAACCGATGGATTCGAGATTACATCATTCTTCGAGATTATAAGAAACTGATGAACTATGTTCATGCCACATTCCAGCACTTGATGGACAACACACCTGAATCTCCGTAAACAACTTGAAGGTGTACTTTTTGCGGACCTCTCTAGTTAATTGAGGCACAAAGTACTGCGTTCAGTAAATTATTTGCGGTTTTTTCTTTTTACTCGACCTTGTATGGGTCCTAAATATTTACAAAATTCTGAGGTAAAGAACAGCCTTTCTGTGAATGGCTGTTTAACAGAATTAGTAGATTTCATGTGTAGCAACGTATCGTTGCAAACATTATATATTTTTCATCTCATAAGAGTGGTTTGTCTTTAATAAATTATTGCTTATTAGAAGTTAATATTAATTTAATTACAGAAAGATAGAATTTTAGAAAAATACAATGTATGTGCAATCAACAAACATTCTAATCGGAATTCTTTTTATAAAACGGGTGCTATAAAAATGATTTTAACATAGCAATGAATTAAAGTTCACATTCCGATTAGAAATTATAAACATTTGAATTTGTAAATTTAAGCTAGGCAGTAGCTTTTTTTCATTAATGTCATTTTTGATTATAATTATAATTTTAAGTAATTTAAACTAAAATAAAAAAAAAAATTTGTAAAAATTTACTAGACATTCACTGAGACAAGCTTATATTTTTGAAATATTAAGTGCGATTTGTTTAATGAGTAACCCAACGTTTTTTTGTTGGTAAGGATATTATATGTTTTAAACATTGTCAATGTTCGTAATAGCTTTGCCTGTATTTTTATTCTGTGACGTATAGATTGTATGTATTTCAAAACTTTATAAAGTAACGTTTAGAAAAGCTTGGGGACTGTTGTTGGAAGTATCGTAAGTTACAGTTTCGTAAATATTTACGATTTTCGTAAATAGACACTTTCAGTACACCGTTTGTAATTTTTTTTTCTGGCAACGCATTTTGCTACCGTAAGTCCTGATCAATTATTACGGAATTGTAAATTTACATCGTTTCCAACAACGGGCCCTTGGTGGCTTGATAAGTATTGTCAAAATCGCCGCAATCGTATTACGTCTTACGGTATTGTTTTATGCGTGTCCCAAATTAAGTGCTATAGAGATTTAGGAGGTAAACAATTAATGCAAACAAAAAAAATGATCTCACTTATTTTATCGATATTTCGTCTTATGTTTTGTAATCTGTCTTATTATCTTGTACTTGCCTATGGTTGGGTGTTTATTTGTATATGTTTGTTATTTTAATTATTTTGTTCCTAATAAACGTTTCTATTACTAGTGTATATAGAAATTGTATCAGTTGTTTCCCACTCCTTTACATATCTATATTTCACAATAATATAGTTCCACTTGCGGTTAACGCTTAAATAAAAATCAGCTTAATAAGTACAGTTTAGTATCATTTTTAACAGTGATAGAAACCACAACGAAGTAGGTAGTAGCATCCATAGTGTTTTCACCTGCAACCTGAATGTAGCAAAAATGTTGGGACTATTTTAACCGAAGTTCTTAAAATTGTTCCTAATCATTGAAAGCATTGTTATCGATAATAAATACGTACACAATTTGAGAATTACCTCAATAATGCGAAATTCGGGATGGTGGGCTGAACTATTTACTTAGAAAACTGGTACAGGTACAGTTGCAAAATTACTTGCAGTGTTCAGATAATTAACAAAACATATATAGATGCTACTGCAACCTTAACTCTATGCAGCTTCTTTTCATGTTTTAAATCCAAAATTCTGGTTTTATTTAATAAATTTACCCACTTTGACTCTATCAACCATCTCAGTCTAAAATAATAAAAAAAGTTATCACTGAATCCAAAACATGCTAAAGTTTATGGAATGGTCCGAATGCATTAGATGTATATTTTTATGAGAAATAAAAGGCTTTATTATCAAAAATATCGTATCCATATTATGCAGCTGTTATATATCAGAGTTGGTTCTTTGTCATTTTAAAATTTTAATAACCTAGCTTCGTTATTCTTAAGCTAAAACTTGCATACTGCTTTGAATGCTTGACGTTTATTTCAAGACATATTTTTGGACTAAAACGCAAGACACACATCTAGAAACAACATCACTGTCTCGCACAAATTTGTTACCAGGAATTACATTGTCCTAATCAGCCAACATATTAAATTAAATACAACATTGGATTCAAGGAGTTACTCAACAGTTTGTGCGTATACCTCTCGTAAATATTCTTAGCCACATGTAGCATTCTCAGTAATTTGCATAATTTATTTTTTATTTATTAAGTATTGCCATAACAAAAACAGTGTGCATAAGATACACCTATTTATAATGATATGGGAGCATCCAAATTGTTTACCCTCTTTTTGAGCCTCGTTTTCATGAAGGACTAAGTTGCACAGTAGAAACAAGTAAAACTACAATCTGCATGCCCCATACCAAAATATTGGCCAAGTTCCGCAGAGTACCTCTAACTAGATCACAAAACATAAAATTACTTTCTCGGACCCTGTCCCATAATAAGATCATAATGCATTTTCCCATCATCTTCTTTAATCTCATAAATCATTATAAAAAAATCCAAAACGTAGCCGGAACCTATTAATTATATACCCTATTGCCGGTTAATTTTTCAAACTGGCATGATCGACCAACACATTTTTTGATTTGAAGACTATCTCCGGAGAAAACAACAACTCATAAAAAATATTTATGAATACTTTTGTAAAATACAACGTGTCATCTTTTTTAAAAAACAATACTCTTACAAATCTAGGTAATTAAACACACCCAGACGGAAAAAACAAACTGCGAAAGAGACTGTCCAGTGTGCAGAACAGTAACGAGGTGACGAACTACAAATAGTTTTACATACATGTTAGTTTCTTCAATTCTTATTGACCAATAGGCTAGTCAGCGAAAACTGGAAGTAAACAATATAAAGCATTTACGACCGAATCACATAGATCAAAAGTAATTTCTGAACAATAGGTCTTAAATTATTTCAAATCGGAAGTTGTTCAAGGAAGCGAAACTGTCAATACACTTTACTGGAACGTCCAGTAAACCTCGATCTTTATGCAACCGCAGAGAGTGACGGTGATCGAAATGATTTTTATTCATACTATCCAATGATAATCCATATATTATCACGAGTAACGAAGAAATATAGCTTACACTAATTGGATAATTAAAAACAGCGTTTTTATATAACGTTACCAATGAACAATGAGTTAATGACATGCTGTGAACTAGGAAAATACAAGCAATAAAATTGGGAAATAAAAAAAGGGAAACAGGCAATTTGTCAATATTCATGCACGGCAAAAAATGAAATTTAATGTTAAAACAGCGAAATATGAGTTAAATCCAAAGCTAGCATTATTTCGGCGGGAGCATTGTTTTCGTTCTTTTCAAACACCTTCACGCAGAGAGTGGGCATTTTCATTTGCCTATCCCGCTTCCCTTGTAACAGACACGTAATGACTAAATGTATGAATTTACGAATTAATAAAACATATAGCTTCATAATGCACTTCTATGACAGTTCTAATTCTAACTCTGCACACCCCTTGCTAAGATTTGTCTTATGGAGTATATTTGTAATAAAAAATTACGCTTATTTCAACTAAAAAACGGAATTTCCTCACTAAATGTTTCAGTGTAGGCATGAACATTGGCCAGAGGTTATCAATTCATCTTACAACTTGTTTATTATCTATGATACACACGCTTTACGACTTCTTATCCAACACTATCTACTATATGAGATTTCGTGACTAAGATGAAAGTGTAATAAACGTGAGATTTAAACCATAAAAAAATCTAGAAGACGATACGAAGAAAAAAAAACGGGCCTCAAAGATTCGTAGGTTCTAAATTTAAATACGTAACTGGAAAATGCTATTAAATATGGGAAAGTAGTTTCGTTAAACCTGTTATTCATGACCACAAACTAGTACTGTGAACTTTGAACTGGGAAAAGTATATTAAGTGTAGTAAGCAATTTCTAAGAATTCGGTGGCTTTTCCGGTTATTCCCCTCTCACACTGTCACTGAATATTTTAAGTATCGATGTATTTTTCGGGGCATTTTTGATATTTCATTAGTTGCTATGACGAAACAGGAAAACAAAAATGACCATTAGAACAAAAATAAATAGGGAAATATAATTTCGATTCCATACTGTAAGTATATAAATACAATAAGTAGAACAAAGGGTTATTATGCCTTTCTGATTTTTTTGTGATAGCACAATATAATAAATACAAGATGCTGTTTGCTGGTGAGTATGATAATTAATTATACGCTAACTTATTATATTCCTTTCACTAGGAATTTCGTTATTGTTTGAAGCAGAATTCATAATTTTAAAACATTTTTTAAAATTATGAAAGCATAAAGTTGTAGTTTAGAAATAATACTAATAACCATGTATTGTGTATAATATTTTTGACAAATGTTTTCAACAACAGAAAGAGGAAGGTAATTTATAAAAGTAAATCCAAAACGTTAGTGTGTTTTAAGAATGCTTTTTAGGATAAGTGTAGTTAAAATGCTGTGAATATTAAAAAGATATACTAAAAACATGTTTTCATATGAAGATAATATATCCATGAACATCTGGAATTATCCCAAATAAGCATAGTTTAAGCAGTTACGGGGAAAAAGTTGTAAGGTTAGAAACATTCAGTATATCAACTAATTGCCAGTTCCCCGCTTCCACCAGAGGTCGCCCTTAATGATGAAGATGCCTCAGTGATGTCGGATGCTTTATTTGTGTCCCGGTTTGCGTCTAAACTTTTGTTGCCCATATACCTAACTAAATTACAAGTAGATTGAACATATTATAATTTCTATATCATAGCTTATAAAAATGTACAGTTTAGGCGGAATGTTTTTGTACTTCTTTCCCCAAAAGCGTTTTGCGACATTGCATTTTTTTGGAGAATGCGTAGGACAATCGAATCCGTTCTTACTGTACAATTTTTCTCTACTGCCCTTTAACCTGGGATTGAAACATCTGACATGCACTGCAATTTTTTACTGCTAACAGGGGAATTTATGAATTGATGAAATAATGTATAATTTCGACCTTATGCATGATTACAGACTCGTTAAAATACAAGAAACGTCCATTATTAACGGTAAACTTTATATTTTGAATTTTTTAGTACTCTTAGCCGCCATTTTGGTTTTGTCATCTACCTCATTTGCGACCTCAGCAGAAGTTATTCTGAATAACACCCACACTGGTACCCTGTACGGATTTTTTGAATACCTGGAAGAGAGCCCGTATCCTTCCATTTGTAATGCAAGTAATACTCTGCCTGGAATTTTACCAGGCATATATGCAATAACAATTCACACATATAGGGCATTGGCTGATCAAGCTGGAAACTGTAGTGCAAAAGACCGAGATTTATCTTTAGAAATAGTGAGTATTTTACCACAAATATTTGTAAAAAAATATATAATTTGTATTCCGAGTTGAGGTTAAAAGTTATTAACAATGATAAAATTTAACATATGATTATTAGTAATGTCGATGCAAACTTGCTGAAGGAATTGCGATGCAAGAAGAAGTAGCTAAGTTTATACATTTTACTCTTGTACTTTATACATAATTTGAAATCTTAAAGACTATTGCGTTTACAAACGAAATCCCCAATTCTAGAAGGCGCACTCTATTCTCGCTGGTCTATTATTTACTCTGAACAAATGATAAATTGTAAATGGATCCGGAAATTTCCAACTAGTCTAATTCCTAGTAATTCCATGAAAAAATCTTTTTGTCGTTGAATGCACATGCACAATTTGAGACACAAATTAAGCATAAAAAGCTTCATATATTAAAAAAGTATATATTAGTTGTAACTAACCTTACAAATTGAACAGGACGTCCACACAAAAAATAACATAATGGTAGATACAAGGAACAATCGTCATATACCTATCTTGCTACTACACAGAATGCATACCAAAAATTACACAACTATCATATAAGAACTTAGTGATTAAATCTTACTTTGTCTTTTTGTGTGACATAGATTTGCAAAATTCATATTTCTAAGAAAAGCACCAAACCTCGTTCTGGGCTCTTTAACTTACGTAGTAACAAACCACAGGGGGCCTGACCCTTGACATTAAATTATTTTACTTTTGTACTTTTATAATATTAATAAACCAAATATAAATGTATTTCCTACCACCAAAGTAGTTTCTTATTATTACAATAATAAATAAGTGCTAGAATGTATTTTTAATAAGAGTTAAATGTATTTTTTTTGTACATGATACTAATGTAAGCCCAGGATTGTAGTTATTCAATATATTTCCGATTTCATAAATTACGTGATGGTGTAGTACTGTTTTTTTTGTAGGGTGCGAATGTCGCAGCAGAAGCATTGGGTAACTGTAGTAAACTGGAGTTATATCTTAATATTTCTTTTTCGTCCAAAGTAAGTAATAAAACAAAAGTAAAATGATGTTCTAATTGTTTAAACAAACTCTAGACCAAACCTTGGAACAGCATGTCTCCCTCCACACCACACTGTATTCTTGGAATTATGATAAGTTATTGTGGGTGGAGGAACGTGCAATTCGTGCATGCATTGTACACATGGCAACAATTAATTGCTGAATTATGTCGATCTTTGTCTTTGCCCTAGTGGGATATTTGTCTAGTGTATTCTTTAGTTTATCTCGTAGATGCTTCAATGCC
Organism: Phoronis ovalis; assembly: GCA_028565635.1. NCBI lineage: Eukaryota > Metazoa > Phoronida > Phoronidae > Phoronis > Phoronis ovalis. The sequence continues at coordinate 15,112 of JAOXYB010058945.1, forward strand.
TTAGAAATAAAAATCTTCAACTGAAGTGGTTGTGAAAAATTGCTGAAAATCTGTATTTTTACCATATTATCGTCTGTACTTTAGAGTGCTGCATTCTTTTCTAGCCTGTTTTGAATTAGAACACTCTATCATTTATTTTTTCCAAGATTTATTAATAGAATTTCACTTTTACCTTGGTCACTTAAAGCAATTTCGACAATCTTGTAATAGACTAGCAATGCATTTGACTTCTGCCCTCGTAGCCAGTGTCCATTACAATTCCTACATATTCCCCAAAACTGCTTTAAATTGAAACATGTTGAAATGTTCAGTCATTCTCAGCATTTTTAATTCATCCTCTAATATCCGTTTAACATATTTTGCTTTTATTTTTACAGTTTGAAATATTTCTCAGCCAAGTACAAGGCTATGTATCAAAGATGCAGCCATTTTTACTGCGGGCACGGGACATTTACCGTGACGGTGTACGGCCAAGTCAACAACCGAACTATCCAGCTCAAGATCCTAACTATGATTTGGAATACAAAACTAATAATGTAATTGCTGATCAGTACAACATATTATGCTCTATAAATCTTCTACTCACCGCTAAAGGGCATCATTCTTTGTATTCGTTAGATTATGTCATTGATACGTTCCTCAACAAACTGGACACAGAAGTAACGTCACCTACAGAAAAAACTGGATTTGTTTTACAAATAAATAAATGCCTTTTTGATATTTTAAAAAAACGTACAGAAAAAGAAGTTATAGCACAGGAAGTTTATTCTTTCTTGCAATTGCTTAAGCGCTAGATGTGTTACCTGGATTTCAAGTTATATCAAGAGACACCGCGAATTAGACAGGTGCATCAACTTGTTAGTGTCAAAACGTAAGATTTCCAAGCCATTGCAGTGATAATTGGTATATGATATTGCTATTTTTGAAAACTACTCCATTTAATTTTTGTATTTTTTTCTTCTAAATTGGGTTTAATTTTTATAACATATATTATTTATAAACTGTTAAAGAGCATTTACCTTTTATAGTTTATTTACTTTGCTAACCACTTGAAGTTCAGCATGCATTTATTTTGCTACGTGCATTTTAAGATAAAGTTGTAATATTATTATTTTTTGTGTCACACCTTTTCCTGCTATTAAAACTGTTAGTTGACCTAAATTATGTATTTTCAAAATAAGTATATAACAATTGTTAAGCAGTTTGATTCATTTTAATAAATGCATTTGATTTTTGTACTTTTTGCTGTTGAACTTTCCTTTCCTAGCATCCTAGAAAGAAATATATAAATATCATTTACTTTGTGGACATCCGTTTTACACTAAGCACATATTTAATACCACACCTTAATTTTCTGAACTCTAGTTATCTTGATATATAACACTGAAGGGATATATTATAATTTAATTTTATATATGGATGTATATACAGTATTTCGTAATAACAAAGAAAAGGTCAGGTACATCCACTTCCGTGACAGAAAATAAATTATTTTGCATATGCAGTTAGCGAGATTCGGATTACGTATGGGTAGCGGGTTAAACCTTTTGATGGATATATCTTGACAACCTGCATCCGATTTCAAAACAAATATTCCCAATATGCACAAATGACTAAAATTACTCTAGTTATCTTACCGGTTCCGATCTGGTTATCTTACCGGTTCCGATTAAGCAACCCGTGTACAGCAGTAATCTCGGGACTTGGACTCAAAAACGGGCGAGGAACTGCTTATTATTAACCTCTTTATTAGACCACGCTTAAACAATTTTTTCCTTATATGCATCCACGGGGATCCATTAATAATTATAACTTTATTGCCGATCCATTCATTATGACTGCTCAGGATCCATTTTACATTTCTCATGAACCGACACGTGATGTGATTTAGCTAATCTGATTGCGTGAGGTATAGATGTCCTATAGCAAAATAACCTAAGCCTCAGTATAGATTTATAAATATTTATAAACATTTCTTGCCTATAGTAAGTACCGAGGCACAACATAAAACATTGTATCGTGGTCTGTCTTCGTCAGATTGCAGACGATGCATCTCATTTACTTTCAAACCTATAGTCTTCCAGAGGGCAGTTTGTTTTATGTTAGTCAAAAATATTTCCCTTTGTTGTGTCAGAATCCCGGAAATGGATTTACAGTTCATCAACAATGATAAACATCAAATAAAATAAATAGAGGATCATTGTGTAAACAAGTAATACCACCTTCATTATTACAACCAGTCATATTTGATTACACTTGTGATGCAAATGAGGAGCATGCCCGATAGATATGACAACCAATAGGGTGACTCGTTTCGTATGTGACTAACTAATAACATTTAGGCAACAATGTTTTCAGTGGAATATTTCCTTTTTGTTCTTTTTTCGATTCTGCCCAGGCCATAATGATTACTGATATTTAAAAGTATGTTTTTTTAGCTGAAACATTAAAATGACCGAACTATTTTTGATTTAATGAAACCATAGTTTCATGTTTTGATTGTGATTTGCAAAGTGCCCACCAGATGGTTTCTAGTCGTTTAATGACCTCTCCATTGAGAATTATTTTAATTGGCCATACATTGCTCGCATGAAGAATAAGAAATCCGTCGTGGATATTAGACTTCTACAAAGGCGGGAAATATTTTGTTACCACTACAAATGGAAGGGGAATTCACCAGCGCTTATGTGTCATTGTGAAATGAATGCAGTAAACTTAGGTAATAAATGATTATCCATGCATCCAGGTAGATAACCTGTACATTTACGAAACATTTTTACCTGAATTTCAAATAATATGAGATGTATAAGGCACCATGTTACCGGGCCTTAATTGTGCATCTGCTATGTACATTAAAACCAGATACACACTTCTTTAGCTTGAACATAATATTTGTACCAAACAGCATGCCCAAATGTTTGTACTTTTCTTTAAAGAAACAATTCTGTATTGCAGATTATCACAATTTTATATTTACACACGAGTACCCTGCATGCACTTCTAATTCTTGACGCTTGTAGAAGTTTGAGTGCAATATATGATTATCTATATATATCCCAGAGGCAAAACTTGAACATATGCAGCAGTACAGTATATCCATTGACCCCTTCACGAAAAGTAAAAGTTCATGTATTTTCATTTTTATATTATATTTTGTTATTATAAAGTGAACTTGATAATCAGTATAATAATGAGAAAGACATAAACATGTTGCCATCAAGTTTGCAGTTTACAATATGTTAAACTGAAAAAAATGTTATGCTTTAAACACAATGAAACAATGCCAAAACTCTTACATACAGTACTGGCCACATTACTCTTAACAAAAGAAAAAACAATAAAAATAATAGTATTTGAAAAATAAATACCCATTTTTCTAAACTAAACAGTAAGAAATAAAATTCGTTTGTTGTACAGAATTGTCAATGCCTGCCGATTTGATAATAACAAATATTTCTATAATCCTATATTCTTACGATATGTTAATTGTGATTTTACAATAAAAACATATAATCACGTAAACAAATTAAAATTTGAAAAAAAAAAATTAATTGAAACTGTTATGAAAGACATTAAGAATAAAACTAATATACATACAAAATAATTTAATATTAAAAATAAAAGTAAGATTAAAAAAGAAGCACCTTTTCACAAAAAATACATAAATGAAGTAATACAAGCGCTCTTTTTTGAGCTTCACAATTGTATCACAATATATTATGCAGTAATGTTATTTCAACTTGAAAAGAAAACTATAGTAACTTAATTATTACAATTCATATTCCCTACATATGTTTCTAGATCCTCCAAAAAATCTATAAAATCTGTTATAAGATTAACAATACACACTTCGTGCTCAATTTTTGTAGGTCTACACTGCGACGGTCTTTGTACCATATCAGATTCTGTTGAGTCCAGCATGTCTCTTGTTCCTAAAGCAAAATTTAGCGGACAAAGCAGTCGAGAGCTGAAAGGCACCTCCAAATAGTCTTTGATTTGTCTATTCATTTGTGAGCGTCGACAGATAGAGGCGTCATCTAAACGTTTCCCAAATTCTCGTAATATCTCGTAGTATTTTAACAATTTTGAATTATCCTAAAAAAAGAAATACATCGTTTGTTTCGTTTAAAAGAAAGGAGCAAATTGTAACACAAACAATACTTATATGTATGAAAAAAAATAAATAACAATAATACTGTAATAACATAAGTTAATAATAATAACATGCATATACAGTTTTGTGACTAGTGCTATCACAGTCAATCGTGATCGATGAATTATGATTTGTTACACACCTAAACGTGTTTGGCAAATCTTGATATTTCTCCCACTAAATACAATAGTTACTGAGCTATTATTATTATTAATATGATACTATTATTTTACTCATTTTTTACGGATATCTGACATAGTGGTCAATCCTAGATTTTTTAAATAAAAAATAAAAATGCTGCTCTCATTCTGCATGTCCAAGCAAATTTTTAACATTTAGTACCTAGTATTTAGGGATGACGTTATCTCGTTTTGAAAACGCGCAACTTTTAGCTCATTCATGTGAATCTCTACATTTGTACAATGCTTAAAAACGAATTGATCAATCCTACCGTGTCAAGGACATCTCGCCAAGTGGTATCAAATTGGCTTTTCCAATCAAAATTGTTAGGACAATTCCATTCATATCTCTGTACTCTGGTTATAAAATCATTCGTCTGTAAATAGAAAGAGAGAAAGCCTAGTAGAATAAAGTTAAAGTATCGCTACTAAGGCAGCTATGGGCTATTTTTTCAAAAAGAAAATGTGAATGAAAGTAATATATATGCCATAAAAACTTTTTTATTCCTTTTCTTATTTTATAAATATAAATTAGTTTATGTTATTTTATATGAAAAAGGTCATTATAATTAAACGCGGTTGTGTTTTTACAGAGTTGTCAATCCCAAATATCGCACCGTGGAACTTACCACATTATTTCGCAGACTACGCGTACTTTCTACAATGTTATTTCCCAGATAAGCTAAGCATACAGGCTTAAGAGATGTCAACAGGATTTCCAAGTTTGGGCGCCGGCCTTGTGTACGAATGCTTCCCGCGCATGGCGAAATCCAATTAACATTAGCTCTTGCGGAAGACAAGTCTATGCAAATAGCTAAAATGGCAACAGCTACAGCCAGTTTTCCTAGAAATATAATGTTAAGATTAAATGATTAATTAATTAATAGTTACCACTGAGGTTCAAACAACAAACTAATCAGAAAAATAAAAAAAAATTAAATTAGTAAAATTGCATGTATATTAAACGATATCTTTGGTGAAATTTGAAATTACGAAAAATAAATTTGAAATTTTAGGTTTACGGTATACGGTGTCAATTAATTTTTCACAAATTAAAATGCAAGCATATTTTTACCTGCGAATATCATGCTGTTAATTTTATATCAATTCTGCACGCAATAAAAAATGTTTTTTCTTTGGTCAAATTTTGTATGTTTCAACCGTGATCTCTTAAACACTTTAACAAATTTTGATCCTGTCGCCCTTTTTATACCTTAATTTTGCCATTTTCCGATATTTACTTAATTTTCTTCCTTTTTGGTGCAATATTTTTATATAAAGTACTGGTCACGTCACGTCAAAAGTAAAATTATTTCATCCAATCAAATTTCTAAGCAAAATTAACTGGCAAAGTTAATTACATTCGTCACCAAATACATTGTATAGTATACAATAAAAATTCCCTTCTCCGGTTCCTTGTTATTGTAGATCGTAAGGTACAATAGTTAAAATAAATATTTAAGTAGTAAATGCTCGCTCAATTTTACATGTTATGTTTATATAGAAACAAAAAATTTTAACTCACGACCGGAACAAAAGTAAAATGCTTACTAACAACCTTTCTAACACGTAGTGTATATGCGTGTATCGAAACGGACCTTAAATGTGTAACTTGCGTGAACAGGCCTACCTAACCAGCGTAGACTCGAACCGTCAATCCGCATTCGGACCTGTTTCCTACCATTCGAACCCATTTTTCGGGTTTCGCACCAAAATTCCTGCTACTCGAACCTTCATTTCCGGTTCGAGTAGCAGGAGAATGGGTTCGAATGGTAGGAAACAGGTCCGCGAATGCAGATTGACGGTTCGAGTCTACGCTGGTTAGGTAGGCCTGGTGAAGGGGATAATTTAAATTCTCAGATGATGACCAAAAAAGAAAGTTTACATAAATTCTATAGGGTATCTCATTATTTATAAAAATCCATTGTCTGAACATTCTGAAACCTAAAGCAGCACATAAACCTTACTTAAATACAATTGAAGTTATTATTTGTACATGTTTTAAACAATACGTGTTTTGTTTGCCACTGAACAATTAAAATGTACACTATTATTGTATCGCTGTTTGGTTTGACCAAGTAGCTATATAAAAAGCTATACAAAAATGTGACCTAATCCAAATATTTCATGTTTTCTCCATTTTTTATGTCTTAACAGACCACAATGCTCGCTGCTCACGAAAGCCCCCCTATAGGCCTCTACACGCAGATGCTTTAATTGCGTGAAGTTTGTACTGTAATCAATATTATTTTTCAGACTGATGTGTTTCTTGGTCGAAGTGTATAATTATATTTCCGCATTCGCAGCATTTGTGGATAAAATAAAGTTGGATGAACTTTCTTATGAAGACAATGGCGGATTTAAAGATGCCATCCAAGAAATCGAAAACATGCATTACGAACAACTATGCAATGTCTTCAGTCACACTGTCACAACAAAAGGTGTGTATAATAAACTATTTGCCTCCAAAACAAAAACTGTCGATGTAAATAATTCAGATGCGAATAGAACACAAGGTTGTCGGATCTGATTACTGTTTCTACTGAATGCTTAATGTATATATTTCAGGTTTAACTATCCCGGAAACTGTTACTGCGGATATCATCCCGGCAGATGTTCGTAACATGGAAGGTACAGATCGGTGGATTCGAGATTACATCATTCTTCGAGATTATACCAAACTAATGGCCTACGTTCATGCTACATTCGAACATCTGCTGATAAACACGCCATAATATTCCTAAACGGCTTTTTGGAGGGGACTTTTTGAGCAAGTGCAGTCTTCCGTAAATTTTATTTGCGGATTTTTTCTTTAAACTCGACCTTTTAGCATGGGTCCTACGTATTTGCAAAATTCTGAGACAACAGCCTTTCTGTAAAATTTTTCGCTTGCTGTCAAGTTAAGTAATACATTTCATTAACAATTAATAAAAGAGAAGTTCTAAACTGCGCGCGAGAATTTTACCAGAATGGCTTTATTAAACGTACAGAGTTTTTGTGAATTTCCTGTGTAGTAACGTATCGTTACGCAGACACTTTATATTTATTACAAAACGAGTGGTTTGTATTCCGGCAATTTTGTATACCTATTCTAAAACTGTAAAACACACTAAACATTAGAATTACTTTAATTACTGAAAAAGAAAAATTAAAAATTTAATGCATTGTATGTGCAATCAATGAGACATTTTTAAATGTCTCATTGTTTTTATAGTACATTTTTTAAAAGTTTCAATTAAAACTGAAACTTTTAAAAAAGGTGCTATAAAAACGATTTTATCATAGCATTCAATTATTATTAAAGTTTATTTTCCATATAGACAGTTAGATTTTTTTAAAATTAAAATTAAATAAAATAATTAATACTAGAATCTTTTCTTGACGTATTCACTGAGACAAGCTTATGTTTATAAAATATCAAATAATTGTGAATTATTTAGTGCAGTTTGTTTAATAAATAACGCATAAATGTTTCTTTTGTTGGTCAAGATATTGAGTGTTTTTAAACAGTAGCCTACGTTTGTTATAACACTATGTGTATTTTTTCTGCCACTATCTCACTGCCTAAATCTTATGAAATTTAAAAATTCAATTTAAAAATTCAAAAGTAGCGTTTAGAACCTGGTATCTAAGTAGGTATTGTTGGTACTGTTATAATGCAATCATATTATGTTATACAGTAAAGTTTCACGTGAACCTCGAATTATTAAATGTTAGAGGTAGTAAGTTAAGAAAACGTGCAATTAAAAATGATCTCATTTTTAAAAAAATCGGTTAGCCATTGCTCATTTCAAATATTTATTATGTTATTAAATTACTTCTTGTAAAACTTTTGTTTGGTAATTCGTTATCTTTATACTGGTTAAGTTTTTTATTTGTATATATTTGTTATTATTTAAATTATTTTGTTCCTAATAAATTTTTTATTGCTGTTGTATATAAAAATTGTGTTCATTTATTACTCTATCCCGTGAGTGCCTTTCACACAACTCTTACTGCTTGCGGTTAAATTTTACAAAAAATGCTTCTCAATGCACCTTGATATCTTTTCAGTATAGTATGTTGTTAGGCCAGAACAAAAGAAACTTTGTTTAACGGGTGCGACCGCCTCAAATTTAGGGTGTTTATTTTTATTTTTTTTAAAATAAACCTTGTTTAACAGACGCGACAGTTTAAAAAAAGGAATTATTTAAAAAAAATGGTTATTGTTTAATATTTTTTCTTCTTTTAACACTAAAAAAAAATCCCGACTGACTTAGTTGTTAAGGGCTTTTGCCCGTTAAGCAGCTTATATTTTTGGCGTGATCTTACCCGAGTAAGGGGTAAAACATTTGCATGGCTGGGCATATCTTGACAACCGTTCATCCGATTAAAAAAACGAAAATACACAGTGTACGTGTTTAGTTTAGATTAAGACATAACATAAATAACAATTAGTTACGATCAGTTACTGATATGGACTATTTCTGAAAGTTAGTCTTTGTACCTAAAATTTGATAAAACGCAAAATTGTTGGCGTTTTTTCTCATATTAATTTAGAAATAGCAAAAAGGTGATGAAAACGATCACTGAAACTAGAGTAAAGTACAAATATATATTAAAGTATACTTTTTACATAAGAAACAACGTCAAAACATCAATGCACTGCCCAAACTACTTAAAAGAAAAAGGCGAATTATTTATTATTATTATTATTAAAATAATAATATCTAAAAACAAAATATAATTTTTATCTATGTTTTATAACGAAAAATAGCATTTTTATATAAATGTCCTTATTTGTGTAATTACAATAAAAAAACTCATTTAACGCAAAAAGCACCTCTTCGCAAGAAATAAATAAAGTTAGGCTTTTTTTTTGGCTTCACAGTTTTATCCAGTAATGCTGTTTCAACTTAAATAGTATAGCAACTTAATTGTTACAGTCCATATTTCTTATAAAGGTTTCTAGATCTTTCAAAAAGTCCAGGAAATCTGTTATAAGATAAAATTTACACATTTCATGGTGAGCATTTGTAGACATACACGGCACCGGTCTTCGTACAATACTGATTGCTCTTGAATCCAACTCATCGTTGCTATTAGCTTCTAAACGGGTTTTTAAGGCAAAACGTAGCGGGCATAACAGTCGAGAATTGAAATGTGTCTCCAAATAGTGTTTGATTTTTTCATTGATTCGATTTGACTTGAGTTCTTCTAGACAGGTATCAGCCTCGTTTACAATGACGTCATCTAAATGCTTCCCAAATTTTAGTAATATTTCGTAGTATTTTGACAATTTTGAATTCTCCTGAAATAAAGAAAATAAATATTTTATAGTGTACTACTTTTAAGGACTCGTGATACAGGAAGCATTAACTTTTTAAAAATATGTACTTTTAAATGTCTATTCTCTATTAAACCTAGGTTGAAATGTATATACACCACTTTGTATCTAGAGACCTTAAAAAAACAAGGAAACCAATTAATAAACAATATATAGTGAAACGAGAGAAGTACAAATGATACAGTCAGTCACTTTTCTAAAAAACCAGCTCATTTTGAGACATGTTTTATTACAATTATCTAAATACATTTCAAGCTTAGAATAATGTAAACAAGTGAAAGAAAAGTGTCAAACTGGGATACTCTGCAGAATACTGATACATATAATGCCATGTAATAATAATACTCTTATGATAAATAGGCCCCATTAAGTTTTCTTGACCGTATTTACACCCCTAACGAAGTGAAATTTTAACGATTACCTAACGAAGTGAAATTTCCA
>JAOXYB010058946.1:0-10876 GCA_028565635.1 Phoronis ovalis
TTTATTTTTTTGGCATCTTTTCAATTAATTTATTGATCGTCCAAAATTCACTAAGCCATATCTCGAAGTCTGTTGTAATTAAGGACATGACATTTGAGGTTTGGCATCCCCAGGGTAGGCCATTGCTGACCTTGGGGTCAAAAGGCCATTTAGAGGTCAAAGGTCAAAATTCTAATGTTGAAAGGTAATTTGGAGGTCATTTAACGTTCATAAAAGCCAACATGAGCAACCCTGCCTTTGCCAAAGGCTATCTAGTTCTCCTTTAAAATAGTATACATTTTTAAATGCAGAAATGTAGTCACTTGGCCAGATGTAAAAGAATCCAAACTGATGAAAACAATGTTTTTCTATTTCAAAAACTGTATATGAACAACGAAATCGTCAAGCTTCCTCGAAGGCTTCTACCGCATAAAACACGCCGTGATAAAAAAAACAAAAACAACTAGATAGCCTTTTAGCAAAGGCAGGGTTGCTTATATTGGCTTTTATGAACGTTACCTGATCTCTAAATCGCCTTTCAACATCATTTTTGAATTTTTCAGCAAATAATAGAAATTCATTGCTTTGGAACTTCTTGACTTCTATGCTTTCTGAATTTCGAGAGTTTGAACTTTGACCTCCAGATGACCTTTTGACATCAAGGTCAACTCCGGACTGTCATATGTCAAAGTACAAACACTATTGGACTAAACACTTTGACTTGCAGTATGTTTCTTCCATAAAATTAATTTAAAAGATGGTTAAAAACAGTCACCTTTTATTACCTAAATATTCTAAAACGTCATCAAGAGGACCTTTTTATAACCTAATACCATCATTTTGGAATATTTCGAGCAATTTTACTGTAGAATTTTGACCTTTGTCCCTAACTGACCTTTGGACCCCAATATCAGCAATGGCCTACCCTGAGGATGTCAAATCTCAAATATCATTTCCTTAACTGTAACAGATTTCGAGATATAGCTTAGTGAAAGTTGGAAGATCAATAAATTAATTGAAAAGATGCCAAAAAATACCTTTTGGTACCGAAATATTATCAAAGATCATCTAAAATACTTCGTTGTAACATACAATCATTTTACAACATTTTGAACTTTTTCAAAATTTGACCTTTGACCTCCAAATGACCCTTTAACCTCAAGGTCAGCAATGGTATCCGGTATAGATGTCTCACCTCAAGTACCGTATCCATAACTGTAACAATCTTCAAGGTATAGCTTAATAGTGAAAATTGGAAGATCAGTAAATTAATTGAAAACCTGCCAAAAAATAAAAAAACACCTTTTAGTACTGAAATATTTTAAAAAGTCATCAAAATTACTTTGTCGTAAGTTGACACCATCATTTTTGAACATTTTGAGCAATTTTAAAAATTTGACCTTTGACCTCCAAATGACCTTTAGCCCTCAAGGTCAACAATGGCCTACCCTGGGCATGTCACACCTGAAGCACCATGTCCCCAGCAGTAACCGTCTTCGAGATATAGCTTGCTGAAAATTGGAAGAAGAAAAAGAAAAAAAGAAAAAGAAGAAGAAGAAAGAAATCGTACAAAACCAATAGGCTTGCATGCTCCCTTATAGGAGCAACCCTAATAATAACTGAAGGGAATGACGTATGACTGTATAATAATACTATATCTATATAACGGTAAAGACGATGCACTAATATTTCAGTTTTTAATTATAGCCACAGGATTTGTTTAACTTATTTTGCAGGCATTTTAATTGGTTTGGCATCTCAGTTTATCATTTTACCCCTTTCGTCATTTGGTTTGGCCCATGCCTTCCGTTTACCGTCGTATCAGGCTCTTGGTCTGCTAGTTATTTCTACGAGTCCTGGTGGATCTACGTCTAACCTGTTCTCCTACTGGGTCGATGGTGACGTACCATTAAGGTATAAAACGACTAATTGAAAAAACTGTACGTTTCAAATCTTATAGTTTTAAACATAATCATTTCCCCCTATTTCTTAAGAAGCCTATTTGACAGCTTTCCTATTCGAAGTGGGTTCCTGTCCGGGGTTTCTGTTTGTAATGATATAGTTTAGCGAGGGTCTAGCACTTTCATCGTGACATTATACGTAAATTATTATATTTCACATTTTTTACAGTACAGTCAATATATTTGTGAAATAGGTAACAGTGACCATTAATTATTATATACATATATCTGATAAAAATATATCAATAAAGAAAATCATGACTTAATATTTATAAATGTCTAAATCTAGATAAATGATGGTATCTTTTACAGAAATATTATGTAACTTTTACCTTTCCAGTATTACTATGACAACTATGTCTACCACAGTCGCCATGGGAATGATGCCGTTAAATCTATTTATCTACAGCAGGAGTTGGACTGACAAAACCGCTGTGATTCCATATGAGAAAATTGTTATTGCTTTAGCTTCTATCCTCATTCCAGTTGCCTTAGGAATACTAATTAAATGGAAAATTCCAAAACTGGCAAGAGTTTTGCTTACGGTATGTTATTAAGAAAATATAGCTCACAGATTTTCATTTCAACCAGTTGAACACGGCAATCATTAACTATTTCTTGATCTTCCTTGGAAAAAAATATGTCAATAGAATTTGAGGAAAATAGTATCCGCTTTCGGTGACACAAAAATGCGTACACGCGATAATTGATGTGATTCAGCTTGTAAGTAGACGAATAAGAGCCGCAAACCTGAAAATCACAAATAATGAATGAATTTGATAAATAACATGGTATTATTCCACGGTATCTGTCATTACGTGCTAGCAAAATGCTTACAATATCTAAACCGATACTCTGCAGTTATAGTTCTCTATGTATTTTTATTATTTCAGGTAGGAAGTGTCTCAGGCCTGCTGTGCATTGTCACAGTTATAGCCATGCAGTCTTTTCTGTTCCCCTACATGTATGACTCTCCATGGCAGGTTTTTCTTATTGCGTTTATGTTACCTATTCTTGGATCCTTTCTAGGGTATATATTTACAAGAATATTTTGTATGAATCATAACATTTGCAGAACTGTTGCTTTTGAAACAGGGATGCAAAATATACCGTTAGCCATTACTTTAATTTCCTTAACTTTTTCTCGGGAAATTGTCGGCCAAATGATACTGATTCCCTTGTTGTATGGTGTTGCTATGATAGTAGAGGGACCGTTTTTTGTTATCTTATGGAGGATATGGGTAGTTTACGTAAAGTGTCACCAGAAGGGGGCGATACCGGACAACAGTGAGATGACAAAAATGGATAAACAAGACGAGAACAATGAAACAGCAAAATTAGAAGATGATGAAACTCAAGAATACTAACAGTCTTCTGACAGTACATGCGATTGCTTTTTTATACCAATGACCAATTTATTATTTAAAAAATGTCGATAGTAGCTATTGTTGTTGTTTAGAATCTGTATTGCTTATAATCAATTGCTTTTAACTCGTATTATGTATTTTATAATCTTTTATACATTAATAAAATTTTGATCCTATTAAAAAATATTAAATAATTACTGTAAGCGGAGAATGAATAACATATAAATAATAGTTTTGTGTAGAAATGCAATATTGTATATTTTTATTGGATTAACGACAAAAGAGTGTAATAACCGTAACTATTGTAAAGAAATGTTGATAAAAAATGGCAATCGAGATAAAATATTCCGGCATGCACACCATATCATCATTTTCAGTTTTAAAAAGACATTAAATAGCTTTATGTTATTTATCCAGTAGAGTTTCCTAGTTTGTACACAGATTGTACACAGTTTCTTCTAAATAATTAAAATATTCAAGTTATTATCATTTCAGCATCCTCATTTTTGTTGTCAATTTGTGTACGTCAAATCGAAAAATAACACAGAAATAAGATCCCTCCGCTTTGAAACAATACACAATACATCATGCTTCTTTTAAAAGTTTCAACCAGATGGGCTACTGTCGGTTTATACAACAAATGCTTACAGCCCCTTATCATTTAAAAATGAACTTTCCCAACATCTGGATCATATTTCAACAAGGTTCAAACTTCGAAGAAAATTGTCATTAAGAAATTCCTTGAAACTGTCAAAGATAATAGGGCAGTATGGTCGATAAGGATGAGATGTTCAAAGTTTGACAAAAAGGTAATAGTTAGAATAGATGTGTTTCCCACGTAGTCTGTCCTGTCCAGGAGCGAGAACAGTTATTTTTTTTGTCCAATGTGGGATCAAATCCCTAGGTAATAACCCGGGTAACATAATAAAATATAGTTTGCCATGTTGTTTTTCGTGTAACTTTAATGTATTATTCTAATCTTTATATTGACATTTAGATTTTTAGAAGTAGAATTCTGTTAAAATATAAACATTGGGAAAATTCTTCCTCTATTACTGGCAACATTGCCTATTGACTCTTTATAATTACATAGTAAAATATTATATTTATAATCATGGCCAGCGGCACGAATGTTAAATTTCAAGGCCTTTCGTTGCCGACCCTTCTAGTGTTGCGGAAACTTAGTATGCTAACACTTGAATTTTAATTAGAATTTCCTTTAACGATGCATCCGTGTACTGTTTTACTTTCATTCGACTAGTCCATTCTTTCTATTGCAACAAGGGAAAACTCAGACATATGAAAAACCTTTTATAATTATCCTATTTGGTGTTGCATGTATGGTCATCTCTGACAATTTCTGAGAAGGAAAAATATTTGAAGCTAGTAGTAGTTTTATTATGTTATTTTTATGAATTAAAAATATTATGTTGGTCTACAGTTTCTTCTCGCAAAGCATTCCTATAGAAGTGCATGCGAAAGGCCAGTTAGTGAATTTGGAGGATGCTTCTCAAGATGCTGTTACAGGTTTACTATAACATAACAAAGATAGTGTGATGCAATATTCCAGATGTTTAATAATGGGGTTTTATTGCAGGATGCTGGGGATAGTGTGTATGACAATATGTAATAGTTAGCTATAAGCCCCCTGCCCATCACCCAATTAGTCCTAATCATGGAGGATTTTAAATCTTGTGAAAAAGTTTTTAGGGTTGCTGTTGCTGTACATGTGGTTTTGTAGGTTTTCTCACTTTCTTTTCCCCAGGTTGGAAGAGTTGACAGTGATGTCAAAAGCCATATAGAGTCCAAAACGTCAATATCACTTTCAAGGTTAAAAATTCCCATATTAAAACTGAATTGTTAATTTTGTCAAGTTCAATAATGATGTTGGAAGGTCATTTAGAGGTCATGCAAAGGTAATGGATGTCAATATAGCAGTAACTCTTGCCTGTACATGCTAAAGGATATGAACAATTTTTACAGATGTTAACAGAAGTAACGATGGTTTTGGGCTTGCTACCAATCACTCGATATTTGCTGTTAGGTAGGTATTTGAAAACATTGGAAACAAATGTCACTTTTGAATTCAACTATCATTGCTTTGAGTTTTAATATATATTTCAAAATATATTAATATCCATCTGCCACATGCTCCTATTACTCATACATGGGACACAAAATAAGTGGTCGTATTGGCAGTTATTTTGTAAGACAGTTTTCTATTAAAATTGCTATGTGGATTGCAATATTCAGACCTTGTGCATGCATCATGATGTCAAACTTATTTACTTCATTTCTTATTGAAAACTTTACTGCATTTTAAAAGAAAGTTTTAATAAAAACAGGTACATGCAACTTGAAAAAGGTTAGTGTACTACAGCATACGCAATTTGATTCCTTTCAAAAAGGCTAAAAGCCGAATTTGAAAATGCCAGATCAAAGTATTGTTTTATGACTATCTGGCAATTACATAAGTGGAGAACTGCAAACTGATATATTTATACGATAACCGTGACAGTGTACCGTTTATTAAGGTATGCTGACATTTTTAGGCGTGGTTTTGTGTCTCGCTGTAATGACCAGTAAATGTATCAATATTGATAAAGCAAGTACTCCAGTGTCGTCATCCAGCAATCAAGTGCATTCCAGTATTGAAAAAGGAAATCTTCCACATCAGACAACACATGAAAGAACCGAGGACTACCATTTTGCAACAGCTGAAGGCAGTTATCAGAGATCTTACATTCCACAAGAACTGTCCATATCTTTCTATACAGCTACCAGCTCGGTCTTGTATGCTTCTAAAGATGTTTCTGATTTAGAAAATAATGCTAAAGGAGTACATATAATGATGTATTCAAAAACAGATAGAAATTTGGAGGCCATTTTGACATCAAATAATGAAACAAATAAAGTTACCTCAGAAAGCGTATATTTTATACAGGAAAGCCTATTTTCTTATAGTGAAATGACTGAACTGCAAAAAATGTTTTCATCTGACAGTTCAGAAGAATCGTATCCTGCAAATGGGTCTATATTGTTATCTGAAATAAATGTCACCAGAAACACTTTCGAAACTTTGATGCCAAGTTCTTCATACAGCAACCCTACTCCGTCCCAAGCTCACACTTCTACAGAAACTTTTTCTTATCAGAATACTTCCAGCAACAGTTTTACGAATATTGATAACAGTAAAATAATCTCAAGAGATTGGCAATTCTCTGCCTATTCAAATACGATTGCCAGTACATTTACTGATGTAAGCAGATTTATTGATAATCAAAATTCGAGCCTTACTCAGACAGATGTTTTATCAAGCTTTATCCATGAAAATGCTATCGATGCTCAATTGCAGTTTTCCAGTTCAAGTATATATTCTTCAAGAAGTTCAAATACAGTGATATTAGGTGTAAGCACTCTGCAAGTGTTTTCTAGTCAAAGTATTTATCCATCAAGTGGTTCTTCTAGTAACATATTCACACAGCAGTTTTCAGCAGAAAATGCTGAATCATTAGAGAAAGATTTAAACACTGTTATGACAACTCTTTTACCATCAGGTTCATCTGCTTTGTTGGAAAGTCTTAGCACACCTAGATTGGAGAATTTTAAAACATCTAATCAGTTTGAATCAATAATGCTTGAATACTCCATTGTTCCATCACGAACTGGAGTGTATTCATTTACTCCTGCTACTGAAAAAATCCCCACTGTTATAGATTGCAGCCTCGCATTGTGTTCATCAAGCCAGCAGAGCATGGAATTCTTGCTCCCCTCAAGTTTGTACACAACACTAATCAGCCAATCTGTAAGTAATATTTTACCACAAAGCAATATGGAAATAGAACCATCAAGTTCTGCTTTAAACTTAGCGACACCATATAGTTCCTTAGATGTGATTACTAATTACTCTCCCACTACTAAAATGTCAACAAGAATTATTTATACAAGCAATGCTCAAATTGAGCAGTCAACTTCTGCAGGTGATGTAAGTAATTATACTGAAGTAATAACTGGGACGTTGTCCCACATAGGTTCTACATCAGCACCTGAATATCAATCAAGTAGTGAAATACTTCCTCAATCTACTTATACTCAAGGAGTTAATTCAAGTGAAGCTGTAGCAGTGACCGTCTCCTGGGATATTACCACTAAAGATGATGACAAGTTAAAAGTGGGAGAAACAACTAAACAAGATGTGAACATTCCAACATCTACAACGCCAATGACGACTACTGAAAATGTAACACCAAAACTAATACGTAGTACTACAAAAC
Organism: Phoronis ovalis; assembly: GCA_028565635.1. Taxonomy (NCBI): domain Eukaryota; kingdom Metazoa; phylum Phoronida; family Phoronidae; genus Phoronis; species Phoronis ovalis. The sequence goes on from JAOXYB010058946.1 coordinate 7,582, forward strand.
ATATCGACATACCTGGAAAAGTAACATTGTCTACAAGTACGAAAAAGAATGATAATATGTTTACTAAAAGGCCTACAAAATGGTCTGGTATTAAAACAAAATCTGAGATATCTACAACACCTTTAGTAATTTTACCACAGGTATACATTATAATAGCATTTCAAATGAATTGGTTAGACTTTTGTGCCAATTATAATGAATTTCGAGATATTATGGCAAAATTAGTTGAATCAGAAGTTGTTCATGTAATTCATCGAAGGCAAATTATCATTGCAAATATTTATCATTGCTCTGTCAGCATATGGTATTTAAGACAAAGACGAGAGAGCAACGACATTTCTGTATCATTTTATGTGGTTAATTTCAATGGACAGTTTGATAGAACACTCACGGACAACTGCTACCAAACGATGCAAGAAGATAGACAGACATTTGTTGGGACATCCTTTCAGAACAAGGTAAACTTTAATTTGTATGTACAGATATTGCGATATTTAATTTTATCTAACATTTACAAAATACCATAACGTTTTCTGCATTAAAACATGTGCTTGTTTATAATATCTCTATCACAGATGACAATTTTGCTAAACAGGCAAGGGGGCTACCTTAAATTGGCAATGAACTGTTATTCTATAAGAAAATACTGTTTTTATTGCAGATGTTGTATGTTTCACTTGTTGGTGGTACAACGACAACACCATCAGCTGTGGTTACCACAGAGACAAGGTCAAAACATGGTTTGCATTCTGGTGTTATTGTTGCTAGTGTTGTAGCACCATTAGTTGTCTTCCTTCTGGCTGGTATTGCAGTCTTTTGTGTGAGTAACTTTGCTGCAAACTGTACTGTACATTCTTTTGTTGCTTTTGATGGCTTTTCTATTAAAGTTACTACCGTAGGGGACTTAAAAAATGATAATTACAGATACAGGGCCATTCAGATTGACAAATACATCCATCAAATGGTAAATTCCAATTCAAGGAAGCAGCCTGATTACGTAAGAAGCAATTGCAGTCTTGATGTTAGATTCAAGAAATTATAAAACTGTTTCTTGCAGAATTGAAAAATATAAGTGACGACTTAGAAATCTTGTTAGCGGGTAGTTTAGGGCTTCTTTAAATGCTGACAAATTTTGGTAACCGTAATTGCATTTGCTGCTGATTGTTTTATTTTGAAGGACGCTATATAGCTTGAGAGGCTTAATATTTTTCTTAACATTTTGCAGATACTGAGTAGACGACGTAGAGGAAAAGCGATGCGCTCATATTTCACTGATAGTCGTCAACCATCATTTGATTCTCGGATTGATATTCCTCTTTCAAATTATCCAAGAATCAGACGTTCGGGCAGAGGGAGAAAATCAACAAGATCTCAGATGAGTGTAGGATTTATAAATGAAGCTCTTCAATATGAGGAGGTAAAGTTACTGTAGTATGGAAGCCATATTCCTTCCTATTTAAAAATTTTCCTATAAACTTTAAAATTTTTCCTCATTCTGAAACAAAAATCATGATAATTCTGCACTGCAACTTTTCGTTGAGACAATTCCACTACAAGCACTTGAAATTTTCGGATACTCGGAGAGTCCTTGAAAGTGCCATCTTCATAATTGCTCCAGTAAACAGCTGAGGTGTTGCGAGTTTGATCATGATTAAACAATTTATTTTTCATAAAAACAAGCTCCGCTATATAAACTATATAGAAACAAAAAAATTTCTAAAACATCATTATTATTGTAACTATGTAAACTTCTAAGTGTTAGCTTTTTTTAACTCAAAATACATTCTTAACAAGTTCATTGCAGTGATGGGCAATGAATTCTTAGCTTCACAAGTTTACTAGAACGTTTACACTGTGTTACACATGTATCATACTAATTGAATATAGGGTCTGCCATCAAATCCGGTGAATACCACTGGACTTGCAAAATTGTGTTATGATATGGATTTACTTGGTGAAGAGTTTCGTTTGTTGCCCAACTTGACAGCTCGGTTGTCTGACTTACCTGATGGCTGCGATGACAAAAACAGATTTGCCAATGTCATACCAAGTGAGTTTTTAAAACTGAATCTAGAGAGCTTTTCGCAAAGCAGCGACATGCAACATTTTGAGACTGTAAGTTTAATACTACATGATAGGACAGTGGAACTGTAGTTGGCATTATTGCATTAACTTGATTTGCAACTTAGAATCTTACTGGCATGCCTGGGTTGTTTCTCCGAAATTGATATTTAATTCTCCAGCAGTATTAGGCTAGACATGGATGCTGTAATGAGCCTGATAGAAATCTACTCCAAAATTGATACAAGCCCCTAAAAATCCACCATTATATTTTTTAAAACTATAAATAAATTAGACCATGGTAACTCTGATTTACCAATTGACATCTTTGAAGCAAAAATTGTTTGTATATTACATCTACAGTGGTACTTATTTTAAATTTGTATTTTGTCTACTGCAGATGCAGAAACAAGAGTACTATTATCAATAGAACCTAGAGATCGCTCTTCTCATTATATCAATGCCAATTTTGTTCGGGTAAGAATAGTTTTAGTTTTCCTCTTGGTTAATTAATTTTTGCTGCTTATCCTATCTATAGGATAGAGCAGCCTTGCTGTCAGTCTTGACGTGGTAGTGTTTCAATATTGTTAATATTAAAGAATTTACCTTTTTTAGCTAATAATAACTGTTGCAGAATGAAAAAAGTGCGGTCAATAGGAATATTAAGTAGAAAGGGAAAAATATGTAATGTGATTTTTAATTGTGACGTGTAGTTTTGAAGAAATAAGCAATTAACGTTTTTTTTGGTAAATTTTTGGTAAATGCAGCATAAGTGTTTGTAAATTAGTGCAATTTTTTGTTCTTAAATATTGTGAGTGCGTGTAAGGTACGTAGTTAGTTTTTAGGTATTTAAGGTTAAATAGGCCCATACTTTTAGAAATAATTATAAATTTACGTTATTCTTTTGAAATGCGTGATGTCTGTAAGGATAACGTGTAGAAAATGCAGAATAAGTAGTTTAACGGGGTAATAAATGAGAAATAATTTGTGCATGTGATTTTTTTTTTGATCCCTCGTTAAGAACTTATACGTAAAAGAAATAATCAGTTAATATTATTTGTAGATTGACAGTCCTTAGATTTGGATCCGGATTAGTTTAATATGACATTTTGTGGTTAAAAGTGTAATTGGGTATATATATCATATTGACAGGAGAATTTGCTAATTGTATGTTGATATCACAGAAAGTACTTTCTTGTAGAACATGTTTATATTATAAAATAATGTATACATG
>JAOXYB010058957.1:0-10876 GCA_028565635.1 Phoronis ovalis
AATAGGGGCTCATCATGACATGGTCTACGGGTGTTATACTCTGAGACTCCTGGTGGTAAATACTGGTTTTCTCTCATATATATAGTGAATGGCAGTACCCCCGGTCATTGAGTATATGCTTACAAGTAACAAATCTGATTGGCTAAGAACTTGGGACTAGATCTGTATCCCAGGTTGAATATATAATTTATCAGGTTATATTCAATCGGAATGTAGAAAAGTCCCATATAAAATGTTTTTGCATGATAACAAATAATAAAGTGCAATCTCAGGTGCTAAGATTGAAGTAAAAATAAATGATTGTGCAATAACTACCAAAACAAAACCAGTTATTGAAATTGCCTCTTCACTGGTAGGTACACGTGGGGTATTGAAAGTATCTGTTAAGAACCCCTAAAAACAGATAGAAATGTTGTAACTATTATATTACATGTTTTGATAAAATGCCGACAAGGCTAACGAAATGCTGGTGCATGTTTGCTTTGATTTGTCCTTTATGGGCCTGTAATGATTATTATAACATTTATATATTTAAACGTAGCATTACTGACCGTAAATGTAATTTTATTAATCTCTAAAATAACACCAGGATTACTCCCAAAATCGCAGTATGCAGAAACGCGTCTCAGATATATACATTATTGTAGATCTAGAGTTGATAAACGCGATCCATATGATGTACATTCATAGATGCGATCATAGACGTGTCTATGATTGCATCTATGATCACGAGCAGATGCGATCCTTATTCATAGACGTGTCTCAGATGCAATTCAGATGAGATCCAGGCGCGATTTTTAGTCAGACGATCATGTCTGAATTGCATCTGTGATCACGTCTATAGACGCGTCTTGATTGTGATCACAGGGGAAGATAGTTCTGAGCTGTACTGTAACAAGTGATCATGGAAACATGTGAGAAGACTTGGTTTGAGGTGTCCATTTTTTGCCTCGCTTCAATGCAAAAACATGTCTGTATCTCCAATTAATGTATGAATAAACTGGGAAATATTTTGGGGGGGACATTCTTATATTTATTAAAGTAAATAAACTTGCTTCAAAGGCAATTGGAACGTGTAATAAGGCAAAAATGATCCATGATCTTTTTTGTTTCTAAATCTTTGTTTTTCTCAAAACAGACACCCTCTTTGATAAATATAAGAATGTGTTTTGAAGGAATACGTTGTTAGCTATGTTTCCTCTCTAAAATATTTCCCAGTCCATTCATACATTTGGAGATGCGGACATGTTTTTGCATCCACGTGAGAGAAAAATGGCTGCTCTAAAGGTCTGTTCACACATTTCCATCATCACATGTTACCTATCAGTGCTCTTGCTCCTCATTTCAATTGGCATATAAAAGGATGCCAGTACTAGGAAAAAGTAGTAACTCATTATAGAATACATAAATGCCACAAGAGAAAATAATTATTTCTCTTAGTAAGACCATCTCCAAAATCATTTGTAATTTGTATAGTTATGGAATTGGTTTTAATTTGTATGGTTATGGAATTAGTTTTAAATACACATTTTTTTTAAATTTTACCTTAAAATGCTTCAACCATGGTGGTAAAATTTGTCAACTATGTCATAATTGGAATTCAGAATAGTTGAAATGATTGTGTTCTTAACTTGTTTCAGCTGTTGAAGTATTTGTGAATGACCAGCTAAGGGATGATGCTGCTTTCAAAAATCAAACACAGAACACTCTTTCATTCAACAATGTCGAAGTCATCAAGAATACAGCAACTTCTGCTACGGCTTCTTTTGCTTCTGGTAGGTTTTGAAAAATTTAGTAGAAGGGTAAACATCCTAGACTTATTATTTTTTAATTCTGAATTAAACTTTATGCTTACTTATTTTCATGTGGTTACACCAAGCTTGAAGAAATCAGTGATATTAATAATAATTAAATAAATATTATAAATATGTATTTTAAATGCTGCAGTATGCCTGATTCTTTTTGTACAGAAACTGATTACTTTGCTTCTTTTGCTTTCAGGCTTTTCTATAAATGTCACAGTGAATGCTAGAAGTCTTAGTCTAGTGACAACAGCACCATCAACCACTACTAACAAAACTAAAGGCTTGATGGGTATTTTAAATGGAAACCCAGCTGATGATTTCACATTCCCTAATGGAACTGTACTTTACCCAAATGCAACAGACCGAGAAATATTTGGATTTGGACAGTCATGTAAGTAAACTTTATGATTTAAATGTTCGGGATAAAAGTACATATTATAATAAATTTTCCCGTCCGCTTCAATATATAAAAAAGTTATATAACATTATTATTTTGCTATTTTGCTTATTTTTTTACAGAATTGAATGTTTTAACACTTAATACATTAATTTATTTAAATATAATTACAATAAAAAAAATAGTAGTATCAGAATAGCAGGCTGTCGGACCAAAGAGCCTCTCAGAGAACTTGGTGGTCCCCGATTTTACAGTTAGCTTCAATACTCAAAGTGATGGACAATCTACAAAGGAAACAGTACTATCTGAATATGCATACTATTTACATATTATATGCATGCATAGGCAATGTATATAAAATTGTTTATTCACAAGTGACGTATCAAGTGACATATAAATCACACACAAAGCAATTAAACAAGTGTGGTGCAACATATTACACGGCTTTGTGATCACTGAAACATGCAATACTTTACTTCTGTAAATAAAAAAAATAATGATCTCCCCCGGCCATTGTAACATTGCCACAACAGGCTGATATCTGGTCACTAGCTGTGAGCTATAACACTTTTGAATGCATTACAATTGGTGACCCTAATCTTAGTGTTAACAGATAGTACATCAAGTTATATTGAATCAACACAATTAAGTCTAATTCTAAGACAGAATTTTGATCAATAAATTGGCTGATGAATAAAAATGTACAACTGGCATAGCAATTTATGTATATCTATTAAAAATACAGTTTTAGCTGCATTGTGATTACTGTTGGTTTGTAAAAACACCAACGGCCATCAAAATGAAATGATGATACAAACAAAATTTACTCCAGGTTTTCTTCCGGTATTTGCTTCACAGGACTCTTCACTTTGAAAGGTCTAAAAGGGGATCTGGAACTTGTTGACTTCAACACCAGACTAGCCAGATGAAATAACTTCTCTGAAACAGAATGAAATAACAAAACTACATATTAACAATACTTCGGTACAAAATATTCTTGCTTTTAATACTAATGTAAGATGTATATTTCATTAGAAGATTATTGTCTTACTGTGTCTTAACGGACTAAAAACAAAACAATTTTGCTACATAGATTTTTATAAAAATGAAATTATCAACTGAGTTTTTGATAACCCACACTAAGTTTGTGATTGTTACCTGTCATCAGTAGTTGAGGAGCCTGTTGAATGAATGCTAGAAATGTCAGACTCCACTATTTTTGGTAGTGGTGTACTAAATCTGCTCTTCCTACTCATTCTAAAATAAAATAGTAGTACGTTAGTAACTGAAATAAATCATCATATTAATATCATGACCTCAGCATATGATAATCTATGTAGTCAATTAGTAAATAATTGCAGAATTTCAGGCTCCACCCTAATTCTATCAACTGGTATCAACTCATAATTATAATCATGATAAATATACAGATGACAGGATCAAATTTAATATATAATAACTGAAATAACATATAAAACAGCTATATAATACTGTTTTATATGGGCAATTTTTTTTAGCACAGACAGGACTGTTATCTTTATTCTAACAACACACGTTTCCTTTAATATTTGTCACGGTTATATTTTATAACAGATCTGCCACATACCATGTTCCTGTAATAAATATAACAACTACAAAGCAAGATATTTGTAAAGTACGACTTATGAAAACTTACCCTGTACTTGTGCTTGGTTGACCTGAACTTGTGCTTGGTTTATTTCTAATGATAAAAAGGTAACCAGTTTGATACTAGTATTAGTTTTGGCAATGTCACAATTCAAAACACATAAAATAACACAATTGGAACACAATAGCAAGACTTTCCATATAGAAAGGATATTCTGAATAATCTTGATAACAGCAGAGATAATACATAAGGTAAGATAATGTACATGAACACTGTGGTAGTACGAGTATTTTCTCTTAATATTTATACAAGTGTTCCTGTTGACATGCATAATACTTTTAGACTGCCATCATAAATAGGAGCATCCAGAACAACAGTCAGAGTAATTATTTCTAAGTTAGTTGCCAATAAATATGCGGATAGAAATAATATACCGGTCAAGTAACTTGTTGAACAACATTATAACAGCCGGGGCGATCATAAACACTGGTACATAACACATGATCACGAAAACATGTTTAACATATATAACAGAATTTTGGGGGACCATTTTCTCTTTTGTTTCGATACAAACACATGTCTAAATGAATAAACTGGGAAATATTTTGTAGGTGAAACATATCTAACAGTGTATTCCTTTAAAATGCATTCTTATATTTGTCAAAGGGCCTGTCTGTTTTGACAAATCGGCGATTTTCTGTAGATATTGAAAGGGCATTTTGACCTTTCTTTGTACTTACAACATATCCAGCAAGAGCAAGTACCACTCCCAGCTCTTCCGGGTTCCCTCAGTCTGTTCTATCTTGGTTCCTGTTTCCCTATGTATATTTTACTTCTATTTCTCGCAGCATCCAGGTCTTGTCTACGTCTTTTTTTTTGCAGATTATGTACGTAAATTCGGATGCCCTGGTTTTCCGAAGGTGTCCATCATGCACACATTTTTAAACCACCGCGCTTAGGAAAACCTTCCGCGAACTATATGTTTTGTGTATAATGAACTGATATTTATAACTCATACCAACACTTCAATAAAATAAGACACATATTCCTACTAAATAATCAAACCTGATATATATATGTGCATTTTTTAAGGTTGCAAACACCCAGTTTGTGAACAACAATACACGTTTATTGTCTAATCACAACACAATCTTATATTTTGCCATTTCCGCCATATTTCATAGTTCCCATTTTTGCTAATAGATGGCGAATTTTGGTGGATCCACAAAAATTAGCTCCACATTTTCACCAATTACTCGGCTAATACAGCGAACTTTTGTAAAATATTTTGGTAGGTATGTTAGAACTTAGTTTTGAGTGAAATGACACCAACTTGTATTTTGGGTATGTGTTCAGCGATTGTGCAAAAGATTCTGGGACCCCAACTTTAATAATGTGAAAAAATTCTAACAGACAATATCATAAGGCTTACCTTTACAGGGACAGTTGCTGCTGGACAATCACTACTGACATACCAAGAAGGAGACTCTCCACTCACATTCAATGACTACAACTTTATTCCAATATTCACAGATGAATTAAATGTCAGTGCTGAGGTTCGAGAGTTATGTGGTGATAATGTAGAGTGTATATTTGATTATGTAGTCACCGGAGATCAAGAAATTGGTGGGTCCACTAAAGATACATCAGAGATTAACAAAAAAGTAGCACTGGAAATAGGTGAGATAGAATTTAAATTCTGTTAAATGGAATTGCAATATAAAGATGTCTGAATTAAGGTGTATTCATGTAGAATCCTTTCTTGGATAGTATAAAAACATGCTTGAACAGGAATATGTGTTAATTATTTCATAAATGGCACCTTGTTGAATGTGACAGAAATGATTTTTTTTACTGCATGACTTTAGCTTTGCTGTTTATTTAAGAGATGATTGAGCTTTAGGCATGCACACTGATAAGAGTGTTATGAGTTCAATTGATTTTTTTGGTATTTTTTTCTGACAACATATTTAAATTTACAAAAGTTAAAACACGGGTAATATAAATAACATTACAGTCTTTGAAAATTCACCATTTCATCCACCAACCAACCAGTCACGTACATATTAAATCTTCTTCTTGCATAATGTACTGTACCTAACATTCTACTTGTCAGTCTAGTTCCATTAATACATTACTGTGACAAAGCGGAATCAGAATTTCCCATTAACACAATTTTCAAATTTCTACCTGATACATGAGAACATATTCACAACAAACCATGCATCCTCTGTGAGGTGGTTTCACTAGAATTCCCATCATGTATAACTGTCATATAGGTATAACTATTTCACATTTTTACAATTCTCTTAATTTCACACTACCATAATAAGTCAAACACATCCTTCACTAACAACTTTTCAGAACAGATTGATTCTTTAGACACCCACCCGATTTTACATATACATGTAAGTTAGCTAGTCATAAATTTAATTTATATAATAAAGATAACCTTCTCAAGCTATACAAAGTAATGTGAAAGAAAGTAACTATAAAATCTATGTACAACAAATAGTACTGTAAAAATATCTCATGATAAACTATTGATCACAAGATACTCCGCACTTTTCTGTTGAACTTTTCCCATACACATATCTTTCATTTATTCTTTTCAGCCAATAATATTCCTATCCTTACTGGCACACAGTTCATAAATGCTACAGTTGGCCAACAAGTTTCTATTGAGCTGGTAGCCAATGATGAAGATGGGGATCAAGTGACTATATTTGCTGTATCCCAAGATTCATTGCCCACTGGTTTTACCTACGAAACTGAGACTGCTAATGGAACGTTGTCTATGAATATATCTTGGACTCCTATTGATCTTAGCGGAACATTTATCAGGTGGGTGCATTACATGCAGTCTGAATTAATCCATCCGTTAGTGTTCTGTACCTTCTCAACTAACGTCCAGACTTAACCATAGGCAATTTTTGTTATTCCCCTTCAATTTAACAAGAACGAAATAATTACGTCATTAAAACTTTGCCAACCAGAGATAAGCCTTTCTCTCTGCGTGATCCATTGTCGCCTGTTACATTTATTCTATCATGATGACTCAATCTGAATAGGTATCGCCAGGGAGTTTGCTTTTTGCTTAGTTGACTATAGATAAACTCTGGCAGAACAGAATGTGTTGATCGACCCCCCCTACCCTCTTAGTCCACTGTTTTATATGCATGTGTGTGTGTGTATACCTATTATTGTATGCGGCAATTTGATTGGTGTCAAGGCTTTCATGACACTTTATATAGAAATAAATAAAAAAATTATTGTTCTGCTTTTCGATATAATAAACAAAAATTGACTATGGTTAAGCTCAGACGTTAGTTGGAAAGGTATGGAACACTAACGTGTGGATTTACTCGGCTTGAATTACATGTATCCATGAATATTCCAAAGATTCTGAGAGAATCAGTTATCAGGCAAAGTTGACTTCGAGTTTCTAGCAGAAAAGTAATCAGTAATCTATCCGGATATATGCTAACTAAACATTTATGAAGCTCATAATATGTTACCTGAAAAGTTTAGTAAGTTTCAAATTATTGAGTTTGTGATACGTATTAAAAAAATTCAAGTCATGTATCAAACTCATAGTAGGTGTATCTTAAAATGTAACAGTGGTACTATGAAACTAAATTTTCCAAAAGCTGTTAATATGGATTTTTAAACAAAACTTAGTGAGTCTGTATTTTGCTATTATATCATTGTTCCTACAATCCCACGCTGATTGTAAATACATTAAACCCATAAATTAGAAATAAATTTTCAGGTTTCTAGCTAAGGACAACAAGAATGTAACATCAACCGAACATACAGTTCAAATACAACTGTGTAGAAGTTGTGAAAATGATGGAGTATGTGTCTTCCAAGAAGGTCCTATGGAAGAAACACAAGAGCAATCAATATTCATAGTACCATGTCAATGTCAAATTGGATGGACTGGTAAGAATAATTAACTTCATAAAGAAATAATATTAAAAATTCTTGTTCTTTTAAAAATCTTGTTGCTTTATTCTTCTTGATAGCAAAAAACTTATTAGTTAAATAAAATGAGATGAATTAGAAGTTGCTTTTATTTGTGATCAGCAAATACAATCCAAAACAATGTACGTCAGTTACTTAGGCAAGTAATTACTACATTTTACCATGAGGGGTGTGCTATATCATTTTTTGACATATTGGAATAAATAAAAGGTTAAATGTTTTTATTTTAATGTGTGCTTGTTAAACATTTCATAACCTTTATAGCATAACACTCCCTGTTTTTAGCTAAATGATCATGTGACTCACAGGTGTATGAGCACTTATCTGTGCTAAAAATTGTAACTACGGTATTTGAACTAAATTTACTAATCTTTCACCAAAATAAAGAGTCAAAATTCTGGGTAAAAATAATTAATGTGTTTATTGAAAAAGGTAACTTCAATTTTTGCTTTTATTTTAAGTTCTAAATATTTTTCCATTCTACCCTCATAAAATAGGCCATTTCTACCTGGACAATTTGATATTGCTAAAAGCAAATGAAACAAATTTGTCTGCATGTGTGCAAAAGTAAGTTTTTACTCATATGAATTATTAAAACAGGTTTCTATAATTTACAGAATAGAGCGAAAGGTGTCGAATCTTAATAATCCAATTTTATTGCAAGCATATTTTCACCAGCGTGAGCTCTAGTCCCATGGAGGCAAGCAAACAATACACAACATCTAGCTAGGATATATAAAACTCTTAGAGTTTTATATATCTTAACATCTAGTTATAATATGTGCATAGTTATTCAATGAAGATAATTTGTAATAAAAGCATGGCAGTACATCGCAAGTAGAATTTTAACCTGCCTTATCTAACTCGTACAGAAATTATGTGCAAAACGAAATGAATAGTTGGTTTATTCTAGGATATATAAAACTCTAAGCCCTAGGTTTATTGTTATTAGCTGAATACAAAGTTAAACATTTAAAAACTATGCTTCACAAATTCATCAAATGTCTCAAAAATGTCTATTTACCAATTTAATTTATATTCTTAAGAAATTTAAACTAATTATACCCACCAATTGAGAAATTTATGATGCTTTATCAGGATGCTCAAAATTTAGAGCAAAAAAATTGCTGCCATTTCTGGCTTGTTATGTAACTGGTCAAGAATGTGAGTACTGATTTTGGCTGTAACTTCATCCAAAGGCAAAAATAGTTTATGCAGTGTTTATTATTATCATCTCATTGGATAATAAAAGCTAAAATCAGATATCAGGAACTCTTATTTTACAGCCAGGCACCAAACATAATAAACAAAGATAAAAAACTTGCTAGCTTTCAAAACTCACCTTCATATTGCAAATTCAACAACAAAACAGTGCTGTGACTCATAATTGTCCAGATCTCTGTGACGCTTGTTACAATCACTACTTATATTCCAGTACAAAAATGGCAGTCACAATTATCGCTCTGTTGCACATTCACACATGCTATTTTGTACATGACATTCTGGACATTTCCGATACTGATATCCGAAGCTGATATTCAACTTTTCAAAAATGATTACGAATTCTTTTAAAATAACTCTTATAATTCCCACTTGCTTCTTATTAAAAAAATTATCAATGTAGAAGCGGGAGTTGTAAATGGTGTGACATCAATTAGTCCTTTAGTTTAAGCAGCTATCTAACTTTGGCCTTCTGGGCAAGAAAATTTGTTTAAAAAATAAACTCTTTAGGCCAATATGGGGCCTAATTTGCCAAAACAATGTACAATAAAAAAGAAAATCGATTTGAAATTAAATTTCAAGAAAAAATCTGTACAAATTAAACCAGTTACTAGGTCAGTATTGAGCCTGCTATGCAGTTTGAAAGTAATAGATGGCCCGAGGTTAAGCCTACTGGAAGCATACTTTGTAAAAAAAGTAAACACATTAATGGGCCAACATCAGGCCTACTTTGCCAAACATATCTATTTTTAAAATTGAAAAAGTACATTCAGTTTAAATAGTACATGGGCCCACTTTGCGAAAAAACATGCTAAACAAAATAATAACCTGTACATGGGCCATTGGCATTGGGTTACATTGCAAAAAGGTTAACAAATATAAAACTGTCGATGGGCCAATGTTGCGCTAACCAGACAGAATCGAGGCCAATCATGAAACAATATGCCGACCAATAGCCATTGTTGCATTGTTGGGCCAACTTGAGTGTGTTATCTGGGATATTCCTTGATTTATGAACAAGTCGGCAAAACTCACTTGAGTCAGTTTGGACTTTAAAATAGGCAAATTGCAAAATGGTTATCAGATCTGTTTAAACATTTTCAAAGAATTAAATTGTAGTAGGTGAAATGTGGTACAATTTATTGTTATAGAAATGCTTCCTCTTATTTTATGTAACTTTAAAAATACCACATAATTTTTTGTAATACTGTCTCCTCTATTCTGGATCCGGTGGTGTAGCACTATAACATTCAAAGTCTGCATGTGTATGTGCCCTCGTATAGGCCTTTATATTCACGTCCTGCATATACATCAGGGATTTTTCTTGCTTTGTAAGCCTTATACTTCACAACAGAATAAATTTTCTCATTTGGTATTTACCACTTTATATTTCAAAACATGATTATTCCCCGCAGGCTATATTTCTTTAAAAATGCATTTATGATAGGTACAACAAAGTAACGATACTTTGTAAGATATCTACCACAAGGTATATAATTTGAATGTAAATTTATCCCTGGGCATATAGATGAGAATTTAGACTTTTCTGTATGTATGTGCAAATGATAAAAAGTTATCCCATGAGTAGTGTATTGGATGTTTAGCCTTTACATGCACATTATCAGGATTTTAAGTGTGAAATCAGGATTTTAAGTGTGAAAGATTCATACTATTGTTCATGGCAGTTGTTGTGCATGATGAATGGATTACTCAACTATAGTCTGTTTCACTATTTTATGTCGCAGGTGTTTGCTCCTATGTAGCCGAAAAAAAACATCTTTAGTTTACTTTTGTAATTCTAAAGTGAAAACAACAGACCAACCATTTTTAATTGGTGAA
>JAOXYB010058979.1:0-10873 GCA_028565635.1 Phoronis ovalis
TGAATGATTTGAGTTTTAAATTATTTAGTCTGTAAACCTTGTATTATTTATCAATATTTTATCTATCCATGTTGTAGATTTACATAAATAATATCATTGGACGTGGAACATGTATACATTGTTTTATAATATAAACAAAGTACTTTCTAATGTCAACATATATATATATCCAATTACAATTTTTAACCACAAAATGTCATATTAAATTAAAACGGATCCAAGTGCCTAAGGACTATCAACCTAGAAAAAATATCAACTGCTTATTTCTTTTCCGTATAAATTCGTAAAGAGGAATCAAAAAAAAAATCACATGCAAGATTTATTTCTTGTCTAGTATCGGATCCAACTAGTAATTTTTACATTTCTACACGTTGTCGTTATAGACGTTATGCATTTCAAAATATTGACGTACATTTATAATTATTTCTAAAAGTTAGGGATTTTTTATACCTTAAGTACATTAAAACTAACTACGTACCTTGCACGCACTCATAATATTTACCAAAAAAAAATGCACAAATTTACAAAATCTTATGCTGTATTTACCTAAAATTTACCAAAAAAACCCCTTTATTGCTTATGTCTTCAAAACTACATATAAAAATTCAAAATCACATTACATACTTTTCCCTTTCTACTTAATATTCCTGTTGACCGTACTTTCTTAATTGTGAAACAGTTATTATTAGCTAAAAAAGGTAAATTATTCAATATTAAACATATTGAACCATATTGAAAAGTTTCACGTCAAGACCAATATCAATGCTGCATGCAGCAATAATCAGTTTCAAAGATCCTACATAACTTCACATAATTACCAAGGTGGTTAAAATGGAACCGAAAAAATACCCATTTTATGAGCAGTTATGGCATCATTTAAACCGGGCTTTAAATCTTTGTAGAGGTCATAAGATAGTTTCTGGTATAAACTAGATTTTAACCGACGACCAGGCGTTGGAATGAGAGCTTTTCCTTTCATTAAATCAGTTATTAATCGATAAACATCATCATCATGTTTCGATTTGTGAAAGCCTTTTCTTCTTCTAAGATCTCCAATTTCATCCAAGTGTTTAACTATATCAGTTTCTGCTCCATAGCACCTTCCATGTCTGAGACATGACTCTTTTGTTTGGTTGCCACGGCAGCAGTGCTTTAACTCTCTATTTAAAATTTCAATATAACCATCTATCGATTCGTTATTGTTTTCCCTCCTTTTAAGTTAACAGTTCGATTCCATGTAAGGCGATGAGCCTGTTGTTTACTTAGAACCGATTCCTTGATGGTTTCTAACTGTATGCATGCCATACGATACTTTATTTTGTTGGTCTTATGGTATAGCGGTAGTTCATATTTTAATGAACGAATTGATCTGGCCCCATCACCTGCATCAGTAGCTGTTTCCAAGTTTTTGTGTAGTGCCACAAGTTTAAATATTGTCATTTGGTAATTAAAAATATCATCATCCCTTTTATTCTTGGTCCACTTTTTTGACTGTTTCCGTGGCTCATGCTTATGTACAATCTTTTCATGCTGTTTTATTGCAGAAATATGCACATAAGACTTGTCACAAAAGTGACACTTGAATTTGTTGTCAGCAGTTAAGACGACTTGTCCAGTCATTAGCTTTGACAGTGGCTACATCAAAGTCATATCTGATGTCAGAAACTAAATCCAGTTTTGCTTCTCCTGTTACTATTTTATCAAAAAAATAGTCATCCACAGTATTCAACATGAGCTCTTCAAACCACAGGGCTTTTTCAGCGTCATTCCACAAATCTCACTCGAGAGGAAGAATAGGCTCACTGTCTACTGAATCCATTCCAAGGCTATGCATGACCATGACACATACCTACAACAAAATATTTCATTCTTTTTGTATCTAAAACCAGAACTTAAAAACCTAAGTTCTGTCATTTTTTTTGATATGCATGTAATTTCTGAATTATTGGCTACTTGTCATTTATAAGGCGGTATATATGAGCATTTCTTTGCTGAAGATCGAGTTAAGAACAATGAAGAAATTAATTTGATTTTCAAGAACTGTTCTAAAACAAACACTTAATTTTCTAATGATCACAGAGGACATGTACCTGCTGATGTCAAAAAACTGTAGTATATAAGTTCTTCCCTCAGGGTAGTACTAACAGCAAAAGAAAGCACATATTTAACAGGAATTTACCTGGGCATCAAACCAATCATAATACAAACTTCTGTTAGGTCTGTAGGAGTTTGATACTTTATTGGTGACGGTCTTCCGGTGGAAAACATTTCTATATAAAGGAATGGTGCACTTATCAGATGTAGCATTCTTATCATATGTTAATTTATGTATAACCTGTAAACAAACGAACAGTGATGTATAATTTAAAGATCGTGTCAACACATAATCTATAGTAGTTTTTTTATTGTATTTGTAGTAAATCCATTTGGAAACGATATTTAAAGGATATATTGCAATAAGAACATGATCGAAGATAACTTTAATTAAAAATACATTTACAAATACATTTATCAACATTTTGCTTGAACCGTGAAAAATAATAAGTTGACTTTGATTGTTTTAAGTGTAACTCACTTCAAAAAAGTTCATGCCCCTGTGGAAATCCTCTATCTTAGGTATAATACCATCCAGTCGTTCAAGTGCAGTGTCAGCATTGATCATTAGTTTCTTAGCACCATGCATTCTCTCATCGGTGAGGCGATCACCACCTTTAAATATAGGCTCAGTAATCTGAAAATTATTAAAAAAAATTCCTGTTTAAATGCAAATTAATAAGTTAACAAAGTGAACTTTTCTCTTGTCATGGTTGTTCATCTTGACAAATCAGAAGTAACTTGTAATTAATAATGATATTAGCTTTTAAACTAGTGCATTACAACATGCTTCAAAAGCAGCAGTGCTATGTAAGTACTCCAGTATTTTGGTTAACTAATAATTTGTAATCTTGATTCTTTGTTGTGTAGCATATAGGACTAATATAACTGGTAGCAGACAGTACCTGGACTCTGGCATCTTCATCAATATATGTCGGTACAAACTGCTTTGTGGCCTTTTTCAATAGTTTGATCATATCTTTGTGCTTATTTTCGTTTATGTCCAATAGACCTAGTGAATACTGTAAGAAAAGTAGCAAACATGTTACAAGAAAATCTTTAACATTGGGGTATACAGTATTTATAACAACAAACAAGAACAATTTAAGAATTGTTAAGAATGTGCCTGGAGGTAAATAAGTAGTTTTTAATTCAGATACAAATACATAGTGTATTAGAAGTTTCACAGGAAACATGTTTACATTAAAGCAAAGACAAATTTAACTTTCACTGTTCGGTACCAAAATGAAAATTGTCCTTTATAAAATTAAGGTGACTGAGTAAAAAAGTGAATGTGTGCAAATAAGCAGGTTTAACTTTACCACACCAGCTATAGCAAAGGAAAGCACCAATTAAAATAATGCAACACATAAGCATAAGCAAAGACAACACAAGAGTTATCAAGGTGTAATAATTGAATGTATTAAAAAATAAGGTGCAAAATGAGATTTTATGGTGAAGATTGAATAACTGTATTATAACATAAGCTTAAATTAACACACACCACAACTTACTTAAATGTAACATCCCTATAAATGACAGAAAATTAAACATTAAAATTATTAAAAACTTTCCTGTTATGTATGATTTTGTATTTATAAAACCTTGAGCCATAGAATTATTACTTGACTGTATACTACTGAAACAGTAAATATTATACAGTATATTCCATCAATGAAATCAATTTAAGCAAACCATAGTTGATTAAGCTTCTTTTTATCTCAGCTATTTTTTAATAAAACACGAAAAAAGTATAATAGATTTAATATCTAAAATATTCACCTGAGTGGATTTTTGACTCATTTCATGCCTGTACGGATGGAAGTAGGTTCTGTCAAAAGTTTTTGGCAGATGTTTACTTGACGTTCTGAAGTGTTGAAATAATACTACTTGCTATAATGTGGGCTATCTCGGCTCGTAATAGAACTTGCTCATGCAGTGATGGAAGATATGACTTCTTCTCAATATCACATGGTTCCCTTTGTGTTTTGGTATTATCTAAGCCCCATCCATGAACACGGTCAACTACGAGTATCCAGTTGTACAGGTGAAGATCATCACCTTGATTTGAAGAAGTCATATAAGTGGGCATAATGCGTTTATCCCAGTTATCACCAGCCAACTGAAACCTCAACAGATCTTTTGTTTGACCTTCTGACTTGTAACTATAAAACATAGAAAGGCAAATTTTAAGGTTAGGAACACAATTCTTTTGAGACAGCTGCATGTAATATGCAAGTAATGTACTGGTGAAACATCAATTAACTATGTTTAACAGATTGGAAGCCTTGATTATTTTAAGGTGACACAATTTTAAAATGGCAACTATGAGCGTCTGAATAGACTCGATTTGTCTTAAAACTTACGTCTTCCATTGATCTAACACCCATGAATAATTTTTCTTTGAACTGAGCTCATCAAGTTTGCTATCAATGGCACTGGTCGATACACAAGTCCCCATCTTGGTGAGTTTGTTGTGAACCTATAAAACCATACCAACTATATTTCAAAAGTCACATGCGTTTGCAATGTTATAGGAAAAACAGACAAGTAAATGGAAAGAGAGTATGTATTTGAACAATTTTGTTTGAATTGTATGCTTTGCAATAAATAATATTTTATGTTTATGTTCACTTAAACTTCAAAATCTATGCACAGGGAAAATATGAGAATCACTTCACAAATTATTCAATCCTGTTGTAATTTTTAAAGTAGTGAAAATGTATTTTTTAAACTAGTAACAACCGAGTACCTGCTGTCTTACACCGCCACTTCTTAATAAAATTCCTGTGTGGTAACCAACGACGCTCATTTCCTTTACTCTTTTTTTAAAATCGGGTCACCCAGACATCCAAGTGAGAATGGATCGTTCTTCCTGGAAGCTGTCTGCAACATGGCGAGAAATGTTGGAGCATGAACTTCCCATTCTTCCTTTAGTTTATCCCAAGAAAAAGAGGTTAACCCGTCATGACTTGACCTTCGTAATATACTATTTAACTCCATGCTACATAATTTTTTACATTCTTCTTCAATAAGGATTATTGATTGTTTTCTGATACATTCTGGTGCAATTTCCTTCACTAACTTTGCTACAATGACGTAGTCTTTTCTCATAGCCGCTTTAACAATTTGCTGAATTGTGTCATCGTGCACTTCTCGACTTACAGTGCCAGATGGATAATATAATGACACCTACAAAAGAAATGCTAATTGTGAATATATAAGTGCTTCATGTAATCATAAAAACATAAGAATTAAATTTGAATGGTAACAGACAAAGGTGTGATGTATTCCTATTGTTTAATAAATCTCAAGATGCCTGTCAGTACATATAGCAGATTGCGATAACATGGATTAAATCAATTAAACACAATTATTTATATAAATTAAAATCAATGTTAGGACTGTATCTATTATTTCTCCGGACTATTATGACTGTATACCTCTACATCTGGAGCAGCACCACTTTCTCCACCGAGCAGCGAACGTCTTACTTTCGAACCAAATTGAACACCCATATCACATGTTTGAACACTACACTGAACTGAGGTATGAGTTACTGTAAGAGGTCTTGATGAAATTATGTTCTGAAATAAAAAAAACCCCTCATACATGTGACATCATATTAATAGGGTTTATTAAATTTACTCTAGTTTGAAATAACTGTACATGCAGGTGCTATAAAATAAAATGTTTTCTTAGAGATATAAGTGCTGAAACTACACTTATCGGCTTCTGTAGTATAATTGGTAAAATAAGTTTCCATCTACTATGACATACGAGACCCTATCGATAACTTTTTTCCACTCATTTCTATTTGCATTATGAGGAAAATCTTGTTTTAGATTAATATATGAGTAATTAGACTGATATACTTGAATGTTACCAAGAATAAAATAACAGGTGGTCAACTGCATATTCAAATAAAAGGACAATAAAATCAAAGGAGGTACACATACTGAATACATATTAACATATATTCAGTTAACAAACGGTCAATTATAGTGATCTTTAGTTCACAAAAAATGTTACCTACCTGTTGTGCAATTTGGCCAATACTTGGTAACAGAACTTTGCGTATTTTTCTCACATTGGCTTTTAAAGGACTAAGTTTTCCAGGTGAATCTACAGCCAATCTTTTCGTTCTCAATTGACTTGTCATAATGCTCTGGATACTTTCAAAGTCGTGTTTATATTTCCATCCTTTTTTAATATTGGCATGACATTTTAGGCAAAGTGCAAATGGTAATGACAAAGAAAGTCCCAAAAACTCGTTGATTATTGTAATGTCTGTTACGTCATTAATATTTTTTTACCCTTGCTATTTATAAAAGTTTTAGTAAAGTCAAAAGCACAAAATAAACATTTATCACGATCACTTGGGATTACTTTCACCGGTGTAGCAAACGATGCCCGGCAAGATAATTGAATGTTAGTAAACCGGTGTAGCAAACGATGCCCTGCAAGATAATTGAATGTTAGTAATATCAAACACAAATTTATATATTAAGAGACAAACTATTACACAACTGTGTCATTTAGTTGACATTCTGGTATTTAGCTGCTTACAGTAAATAAACAAACCAGGTCCCGGGAACCAGGCACTTTAATATTTACAGGATGACAAGAATAGGAGATGGTACTTGAAGGCAATGGAACACAGTCGAAGAAACTAAGACATTATGAAGAGAGCATTAATATATTGGCAACAACAACATAATAGGTCCGAGATAGCTCTATAAACGTGGATAAGACTAATCGTTCGCGTAATCGCTGAGCAGAAGCACTTCTGGTTTTGCGAAAATAACCACAGTTTTATTTTGTCAAAAACACGGTAAAATAGCGTTAAAAATATCGCAAGTCATCACATTAAACTGAATAAACCTGTTGTAAGACTATAAATTCGGTGTTTGCTTAAAAAATAAAAAATTTACTTACATTTTGAGATGAAATAGCCGCGACGAAAAAATCGGTCCGCAGCAGACGTCAAAACAAACCAGACACGCACAAGTTGACCTTTGGTGAACTTTAGCACATGATATGAGCATTGTGATTGGACAATTGTTTTTGTTAGTGATACTCTCAAATAGTTTAAAATTTCTGGAGTTCGTCGAGACAATAAATTAAAGTAATGAAAATTTATAGTGGATATCATTATTTAATTAATAAGTATTGATGTAAAAATGTCAAATAAATCAGAAAAATGACAAAGTTACAGTATATTGATATTATATTGGAGATTACAAAAAAACGAAAAATGCAATGGGTGAGAGTCAGATGTTGGTGTAGCATATAAAAACTACGAGCATCAGCGCCACCTGGTGGGAGAATATGCAACTACTTTCACGTAGAGCTTATTCAATATATTAATACGAAGCGGAACACAACATCTGAGTTTACTTAGATTGATATTAAAGCAGTCTGAATAAATCCATACGTTAGTGTTCCTTATCTTCTCAACTAACGTCTGGGCTTAACCATAGTCAATTTTTGTTAACAAGAGCGCAATAATTACGTCATTAATCTTCTGCCAACCGAGACAAGCCTTTCTCTCTGCATGATCCAACTTCGCTTACCACACCTATTCTATCATTATGATTCATTCTGAATAGGTATCGCCAAGGACCTTGCTTTTTGCTTAGTGGACTATAGATAAACTCTGGCAGCACAGCATGTGTGTGATCTAACCCCTACCTGCTTAGTCCACTATTATATCTATTATTGTAAGCTGCAATTTGATTGCTGTCAAGGCTTTCGCGACACTTTATAATTATAATAAAATTATATAGAAATAAAGGGATTATCAATCTTCTGCTTTGCTAGATAATAAACAAAAACTGACTATGGTTAAGCCCAGACGTTAGATGAGAGGATACGGAACACTAACAGATGGACTTATTCAGACTGATATTAAACTTTAAACCGGCACTGACCTAGCTAGCAGATCCGATCTACCACTAGTACCAGAGAACAATCATGAATCCCATGGTGGCATGGTGAGGATTTATAATGAGGTCAGTCAGTGTCCCAAAATGAAATCAAATGCATTTTCTGATAAATAAAATGAAATCATACAAACCTCTGGGCAACACTCTTGTCCTGCTGGCATTTGTTTTACATAGATCTTCATCTCGGCGTGTAGTCTCGGCGTGAGTGGACTTTTCTATGTGACATCATCATTGCTTTAGTGAATGGCTGTTCTTCTTTTCTTTAAGAACCCGCCGTAAATAGTTCTAATTTCTCGAATTCTTCTACAAATGCGAAGCAGCTCCACTTTTCAATTTCAAAAAAAATATTTGCTGCAATTGTAAAAAAAAAAAAAGTGTATTGTCTTAATAACACTTTAACAATTGTTTCAGAACTTTGATACCCAGTATTCATTGCGCACTGTCAGTTATGCTGCGGGGTTATGCCTTATTGATGTATCTTTGTCCTTACGCAGGAAAGAGGATATCACTGGTTGCTGATTGACCAACCAATTTTGTGCTTTTGATCTGTAGCGCGAAGGTTAGTTGAATCGTCTCGTAAATAACGTTTCAAATAATAGATACAGGTGGTTAATAATATACAGTTGAATGCTAAAAAGTCACATTTGATGGTAAAATCTTTATAACTGTAAGCCGCCATTTTTTCGTTGTTTGTGTATAAATTGAAACCTGATCGAAACAACAACTGAAACTTTAATTTGTCTTTGGTTTCTCTCTACTACTCTAGATCCATGACCCTATACTACCGTAGTAGGGTCATGAAGTAATTTGTCTTTGGTTTCTCTCTACTACTCTAGATCCATGACCCTATACTACCGTAGTAGGGTCATGAAGTAGATCTCTATTTGGCCACTGTGCCTATTCAGGGCTATTCAGTGACAGGTCTCAGGTTAGTCCTGGTTCATGACGTTCTGCACTAGCACTTGATAATTAATCTGACTTGTGAGCTGTGCGAACAGTCATGGAAACTTACATAGCCAATTACAGTGAAAGTGCCCAAACTTCGAAATCTATGTAATTGCTACCGTATGAGTTCATATATCAGCGCCCAGATGCTCTCTGATTATCCAAATTCAACTCCCACCACTTCTATGGCTATTTGCAGCTCCTGCACTGGCACCCAGAGGGATGGGGTACTTGGCAAAAAATTGGGTTGGTGTTGGCTCAGGGTAAAACAAGCTTACTGCATGGTAAAAACTGATTTCAGGAGTTTCAAATGGTGAAGGGAATAGTTGAAGTTGGGTAATCAGAGAGTATCTGGACAGTGATGTATGAACTAATTCGGTAGGAATTACATAGATTTCGAAGTTTGGGCACTTTCACTGTAATTGGCTATGTCAGTTTCCATGACTGTTCGCACAGCTCACAAGTCAGATTATCAAGACCTAGTGCAGAACGTCATGAACCAGGACTAGTCTCAGATGTGACATTTCAATATCGGATATCAACATGTTAAAAACTTAAAATCACAACTTAGTGTATAAATCCCAGGTATACTGTTCACCTTTTCTTTTGTAAGAATTATTAAACTTGAGACATATTACAGAAAATAATTTGGCTCTTGGTGAGTTATGCCGTAAGTTGCTTTGTTGAGGTATTTAAATTTTGGTTGAAGATTGTTTCAAAGCATATTAATTTATACAAACCGGACAAAACAAATATATCAAGTGATGGCTGATGATGTTAGCTAGGGTCATAATAACTGGGCCCGTAGAGTAAGGGACAAACAGGATTCAGAGAAGTATAGTTGCAACAAGGTGTAGGAGATGTATATGTACAGTCTATTGTCACAATTTTTAAATAACGTTTAACTGACATATCTCAACATTATTTTGTACACCCTGATCGCTTGAAATGTTTTCAGCTGCTATATAAGCTCAGACAACTGTGATTGTGTTAGAAGCTTGGCTGTATATATTTATCATGCCATGAAAATTAAAGAAAATGAGTTGCTTAAAGAGGCAAATTCATTTGAAATATTACCTACTTAAGAAAAATTCAACATCTGACTATGTTTCATAAAGCTCAACCCCAGGGGCACTAGTCCTAATAATAGGCCTAATATCTGACTTGTTGATCCGGAGGGGCAGTCAATATGAAAGTGGGTACGCATGTTCCACCAAAATTTCGCGTGAAAGGGTATGTTTTATGTAACGCGCGTTATGCACTTCGGGGTCTGTTTTTTTTGCTAAAATCACGAAAAGGGGTGCATATTTTTTTTGGAGGTGTGACACTTCCTTAGGGGTGTTTTTCCCAAAAGTCACTTCCTTAGGGGTGTATTTTTTCAAAAAAAATTACTTCCTTTTTTGAAAAGCCATGTTGGAACATAGGTACCCACTTTCATAAAAACTATCGTCTTTTAAAATTCAAAAAAAAGCAAAACTTCTCATACAACAATGCTCAGATGGTGTTAGTTTGTTATTATCATGTGAAAGATATATAAATATTTCTTGTGGCACAACATTTGTTAAATTTTAATGAATTTTAACTAAATAAATATGAAGCGACCATAATGGCGACTTCCAGGCATCTACATTTGATTTTCACTCATTTTAAACTATCTGACTTGTTTACACGCATAGATTTGTACTGTCTTCGTTGATAATTACAAACTAAAACCATCGTACTTTTGCTGTGTGAAAAATGTCATCGTAAGGGTGATTTTTTGCTGTTTATCCTATCTATAGGATATCCAGCATTGGTATCGTCTTTCATGTGATAATTTTCAATATTGTTTATATTAAAGAAATTCCCTTTTTTAGCTAATAATAACTGTTCCAGCATGAAAAAAG
>JAOXYB010059012.1:0-10872 GCA_028565635.1 Phoronis ovalis
AACCATAGAATTCGCTTGTTTTTACTACTACATGTATATATTTGATAATGTTGAGGAACGTACAAACATACAAAGGTTACTTTAATTCTGCAGTAATAGCTTTATATAGTTTTGTTTGCTTGTTGGGGTGAATTTTTCCTGCAATTAACTCGTGTCTTCTTTTTGAAATAAATCTGCCATGCAACCATAACACCAAAAGCATACTTTTTAAGTGAGCTGTTTAGATTTACAGTTTCCCCAACAATGAACCTAGATGCACTCTATATATTCAAGTGTACTCACACTGAAGACATAAACGTTGCTGGCTACCCATGGCAAAATGAGCTATTATCGTTTTCTGATATTCTCAAAATAAATTCTTTTTCAAAGGTTATTTTTTAATGCACTCATAATGTACTTTTGACACAGAAAATTGTGTATATTGAAAGTTGTTGTAGATCTACCGACTACATTTCCCCATTTTACTGGAATCTGTGTTTTCCACAGGAATAATATGATTTCACTAGCAAAACCAACCGGAAAAATCTAAAACCAAATTCTAAAGTCTGTTTCAATATTTTATGTTGCAGGTGTTGAATCACATATCACCGGGAAAAAAAATCTGTAGTTCATTTTTGTAATATTAAAGTGAAAACAACAGATCATCCATTTTTAAATCGTGAAAATTATAATTTTCCAATGATAACTTCTTTGTTGAAAAATGATTTTTCAATACCTCATGTTGGACGTCCGCCCGAAATCATGCATAAGTGACTTTGAAACATTTTAATATTTAACTTAAAAGTTAAAATGCTATATTTGTTGTCAATATTAGCTGATATACTGGTATTATTTTCAACAAAAAATTAACTCTTTGTAATAATTAATCTGTATTCATCTTGCCATTAGTTTCACCATCTAAGTTAATTTGTATTTCTTGTAATACCATAAATTCTACAGTCAAAAATAATTTAATTACCAACCAGATAAAATAATTCACATAATTTTTACTCGTCCTATTTGAAACGATGCAAGAAAATACCAATTTTATGAAATTAAAGCAATACTGGAATTTTTAATATCAAAGTACATACAGACAAACATTTGAAATTACTTTGCAGAATTTTAAGTATTTTTGTGCGATGGTCTTTTTGTGTGATGCAATGTTGTCATCAGCAAAGCCTGCTGCAGAGGAAGACGAAAATGAGAAAAGAATTGCTCCAGCGGTGATAGGTGCAGGAGCAGCTGTAATAGGAGCAGGTGCTGCAATTGGAAAAGTAAGAGAAATTTTTCTATTGTAACTGCAATCAAATTCATTTTCAGCATGAAGTTTTTAAAATCTTTGATTCATAATTATTACATGACCCTCATAAAAATGCTAAAAGTGATTTTAAAAGCTTAGAATCACTCAGCAAAATATAATAGTTTTATTGCGTTTAGTCTAAAAATGAGTATACATGACTATATATAGTTAAGATTTTGTTAACATATTATTATTATGTTGATTTGGACTTAGGGTACAGTAGTACTCTGGTCCCCATCCTCCAACAAAAGGTGTAACACATGCCATGCATTTTTGCATTTTTAAAATGACACCCCCTAAATGCTGATTTTTCCTTGTTTTAATTTAATACCCCTATTTTTGCAAAAAAACAAGGATATTTTGCACTCAAAGAAACACCCCTTTTTAGGTTTTCCAGGAGACAAAAACAAATTTCTACCCGTCTACGTGCTACTGAATAATTAAGTACAGTCATTGAAGGTCAGGTTAATAAACATGAACCCCGACATAAACAAATGTGTTCCTGTATTTTTTTTACTCGTTTTTAGTATGAATCTGGTCATGATTCCTTTGAGTTTATACCCTATTTTTGATTTTCAAGGAGTCCTTTTCTAAAATCTATCCTTTTTTAAAATGTCCAGGACAGTGACTTTTTAAAAAAAAACCAACATTTTCATAATGATCATGTGGTCCCATATCATGCTGGAGTGCAGGGGCTGGGAGTAATACGAGGATATCTATATATAAATGTACCCAAAGAATACATACTATCTACATGTACCAAGGGTTGCGTTATAATTACGTTAGTATATACTTACATATACCTGTTATCCATGTTCCAAAGATTATGAACCAGTATTCATGAAATAATATAATCTCATTATTGACTAGATCGAGTAATATATTCAAGTAAAAGTAAAAAGCCAATAAACATGTGTCAAAAAGAAAAATTAACAGTAAGCTTTTATTCTGATTTTTACATACTTTGTGGGTCTATTATTAAAATACATTTTTAGTTGGTGCATCATCTCGAACCCTAACCTATGGAAAGTAACCTATGGCTAAAAATATATTTCATGGTATTAAATGTCCCATATCTAAAGCATGTCTCTTGGTAGGCATACATGACAAAATATACACACATTTAGGCAAATACAGACAATGCACTTTTATGGTCTACGAAGATGACATTAAGCAATTATAAAGAAAGTAATCAGCTGACACCATACCCCTTCATGCAAGCAGTTCTCCTTGAAAAACCGACCTTATTGGAGGGCACGATGCCTAACTACATGTACTGTGAATGACAGGTAATAGATCTATAAAAGTAATAAAAGTTTTACAATAGGACTAACAAACTATTTTTTCCTGAACAGTTGCTTTCCCCAGAAGGTGGTGATTGTAAGGCAAGATACTGCGAATGGGGTAGTAAATACCCTTGCAACCCCGAAACCAACTTCAACTATGGCTGTTCCGTAAGTACAGTATTACATGAGATCATGTGAGCATTTTTCAAAAATTATGATTCACAAAATCCTCACATTTTCCAAAATAATCAATTTAATTTATATTGGTAAGACAGTTAGACATATTCTACACCAATTTCTACACCAATTAAATTTATGTTTTTTTTATCAGGATGCCCTGAATTTCAAAACCCAAAATAGCCGTTATTTGTCGCGATCGTTTGGTATGCACATGGGTAAAATGTGAATATGAAGGCTGGCAGTATACTTGTCCAAAAGCATGTCATGTTTCATTGAACAAATAAATGCTAAAATCAAATATCAGCAATTCTTTTTCAGTCATGAAAGTTTTTAAAATTAAAACTATTAAAAAATGTCTGAATGTTTTTTTGGCTAAACACACAATAGTTAAGTCACAATAATAGCAATAATTTTCTAACGTTAGTTAACCCGGATGGTCCCGGTAGGATAATGCTTCTATTTTCTAATAATTCATTCAACCAAACTTTAATTTTGCAAAACATGCACACACTGCAGATAGTATACTTTTGCTATTTTTGTTCTTTTCTTAAAAGTGACATAACGGCAAAAACGTATGGGGACTCTTGTACTAATATAACCTCAGCCATCACAATTCATAATCAGCGATTGTACTACTTTGACTGGTATGACAAAAATTTGAAAAAATTATGATGAAAGCTGCTTGCCGATAAATGACATTGTGTGTACATATAAAAACCTTTCCTGAGAAATTGGGTTAACATCAATTTTGAAGACAAGGTTTCAAAGTGAATGAAGTCTTGGGCTATCATACACATTTTCAGTCAAATGTGAACAATGCATAACTGTGTTTCAAACTGGACACTGAAATCACAGCAACAGTAAATAACACCGATTCATTTCTTCTCTAGAATGGAAAATGTTGGTCTCAATGCGAATTTTCATCATTTGACAAGGAATGGTGCTGGGTACAAGACATTAACAATCCTGGTAAAAACTGGTCCTGCCAATCTGCTGCAGACTGCAAAAAGGCAGCAGATTGCAAATCCGCTGAATGTTATAGATGGAGTTTTTGCACAAAATAATTCTGCTACACATGTTCAGTAGGCATGAAATGGAAATACATGTTTCCTAGAAACCAATAAAATAATGCAATAAGTTTGAAAATTATTTCTTATTTAGAAAGTATCCTTTCTAACTATTTCTGCAACTTCTTTCTATAATCATTATTAGTTAAATTCTCTAACAAATTTAATATTTTATTCTACTACTCTATTTCCTAAAATATAATGGAAAATTTGTTTTCTGAAAATTTTATGCCATTTTGAGAGTTTGAAATTTGACCTCTACATGATCTTTTGACACCAAGATCAAAATTCAGACTGTTATATGTCAAAGTACGAGCCCAGGCATGGATACAGAGTAAAGTTGTGACCATTTTCTAAATTTTTGTCGTTTCTTCCCACCAAGTTTTCACCATTTAGAAATAGTGATTTAATGACTTTATATGTAACAAACTAGGTCCTTAACAACTCAGGTGTTTGATATTTGCATACTGGTACTTGTTTATTAACTATTTAATTTTGTGTTAAGACCCATTGACAAAACTTCAGATTTATTGTTTAAAATTATACATTTGACAAGTTTTACTTTATTTTTTTCTTTTACAAACAAATATTTTTGTTAAATTGAAAAAAAAAATTATTTAAAAAAAATTAAGTAATAATTATGAAACAAGGATTTTGAGCGAAACTATTCAGTTTGTAAATTTCTAGTCATCATATATATTACCCCTATCTCATCTACATTAAATCATAAATTTTTTCTCAGATTTGTAAAAATGTATATATAACTAGAGACGGCAAAAGTTATAAGAACATTTGCAGTGGACCATTTATTTCTTACTTCAGGGAAACTGCATATCATCCCCGCCCCTATTTTAGAGAAGGTGGGACTGAGAGCTGACTACAGTAGTTTTAGTGTTGGAAGCTGAGCTTAATTCCTGGGTCTTGATTTTTATTAAAAAAATTAATTTTCATTCGCTGTGTATTTTAAAATTTGTTATTTCCCTTTTTTATCACATTTGAGATATTTTTTTTTTAAATAACAGCTCATGTTGTTATGTTATGTTATAACATAATAACATAATGTTTGAACCATCTGTAAGATATACTTGAGTTTATTTTAGACTCGTGAATTTTGACTTAATATGTTGGACAAAACACTGAATTATTTATAATCAATGGTTATTTTAATTTCACAGATCCAATCACTTTAATCACACCGGTATCACCAAAATGATTAAGCTTTATTATCTTACTGTTGCCCAGGCTGCTAAAGAGACGGATTAAATTTGGTATGCGGGATTATTGAATACATGTAGTAGGAACACTAATTAACATAATTTAGCCAGTACAAGTTAATCCAAGGTGATACGGGGTAAAGCGGAACAAATTAAAGAAACCGCTCATAGCCGAGGAAAACGGTCAGGAACTCTTCACCGTTTTCCAAGAAGCAAGAAACCTGATTTTCATAGCGTCTTCATGGATAGTTTTCTGCCAAAAATTTCATGACCATGTTCTAGAAAACGGTAGAAACCCCTCGTATCCACGCCTGCAAGCTTATTGGACTAAACACTGTGACGTGCAGTATGTTTCCTTCATCAACTTAATGTTAAAAAATCACCTTTTAATAACCTAAATATTCTAAAAGGTTATCAAAATGACCTTCTTTTAACCTAATGCCATCATTTTGGAATACCGAGCAATTTTAGAATTTTGACCTTTAACCCCTAACTGACGTTCTATCCCAAGGTCAGCAATGGCCTACCCTGAGGATGTTAAATGTCAAATATCATGTCCCTAACTGTAACATATTTCAAGATATATTAGCTTAGTGAAAATTGGAAGATCAATAAATTAATTAAAGATGCCAAAAAATATAAATAAAACCTTTTAATACTGAAAATATTCTCAAAGATCATCTAAAATACTTTGTTGTAACTCAATACAATCATTTTAGATCGTTTTGAATTTTTTTTCAAGATTTAGCCTTTGACCTCCAAATGACCTTTTGACATCAAGGTCAACAATGGCCTACCCCAGGGATGTCACACTTCAACTATCAAGTTCCTAGCTGTAACCATCTTTGAGATATAGCTTGCTGAAAATTGGAAGAAAAAGAAGAAAGAAATTGTACAAAACCAATAGGCTCGCTCCCTTATAGGAGCAACCCTAATAAAACTGGGCAACTCTGCTTACTATGCACTATGGCAAATTGTTCAGTTTTACTTTAAAGACAGGAGAATAAATAAAACATACTGTCATTAGAATCTGCAGCTTGATTTTGATGTTTCTCTAGTTCAGACAGTACTGCCTGTGTTATGGGCACCATCATAGCTGT
This sequence comes from Phoronis ovalis, assembly GCA_028565635.1. NCBI lineage: Eukaryota > Metazoa > Phoronida > Phoronidae > Phoronis > Phoronis ovalis. Next base: position 6,130 of record JAOXYB010059012.1, read on the forward strand.
TGTTGCTGTATTACTAATCCACATACTCACAAATGCTGTTGTAATCATGAAACCAAACATTAGCCCCAAAATCAATGGGTTTCGTTGACACTTTGAGTGTAATATCAGATTTAAATTTCAAGTGGATGCCACATTCCCATCTTGACGGAGATATCCCACTAACAGTGAATTAATTTGACGTGGATGCCAGTCGGCCATATTGGTTTCAAGTGACCCCAAAATCAAAACGCTTCATTGTCACTATGAATGCAATATAATGTTTAAATTTCAAATGGATACCACATTCCATTCTTGGAATAACCCACTAATAGTAAATTTGACGCGCTTGATGTGGACGCCAGTCGGCCATTTTGGTTCTGAATGACCCCAAAATCAATAGGCTTCATTGTCAATATGCAAGTAATATACGATTCAAGTTTCAAATGGATATCACATTCCCTTCTTGAGATATCTTGATAACAGTGAATCTGACGCAGCGGTTGCTGGGTAAATCCAAAGTCCCAGTGAGAGTATTGTTTACTTTTCTGAATCGTAGTTGGCACAAATTAATTTGATCCACCAGGTTTTCTAGTAGAATGTACCTAATGTATTTTTTTAAATGCTAATTAAATTTGTGTATTGCACCAAGTCAGAAAATACATCCATAACATAGCCTAAATGTTCAAGTTTCAAAAGGTATTTAGTTTGTGTGAAAGAAATGTTTTGCAGATTTTTCTCGAACTTTTATTTAAAAGTCATGAGGGTCTAGCTTGGTCTTACATTCACAATTTAATGTCGCAGATGTTGGATTTCATTTCACCAAGAAAAAACATACCTAGTTTACCTTTTTAGTACTAAAGTGAAAACAGCTGACTAACCATTTTAAATTGGTAGAATTTAAATTTTCTAAGTTTTTTTAATACCTCGTGTTAAAATCCCTCCGAAATCAGGGCGACTGTGAGCCACATTGTGTTCTATTGTTTGGACGTAGATCAAGTAACAGCTGTTTATAGTTTGTTCAAAATTTTTGTAATATGGTCACATAAGCATACACATACCTGTAATTAGAGCCTCAACGAGATATATAAATGGACAAATCTTATGACATGCCTTGCGGTCGAGTTTGAATTTTTTCTTATTTGTATTGAATGTGCATTTGACTGTAAAACAAAAGACATGTTTAAACTGTGATAGCATTTTTGTGATTTGTTAATAGTTAAGAATTTTTAACATTGGTAAAGCAGTAAATAAACATTAAAGACACCATCAATATATCCTAAATAACACGAAATCAGTAACAGAGTAACTTGCCAAAAGAACATGTTTCTGTGTTTCTCACATAACATTTCATCGTCAACATTTCTCAATTATTTCTTGTGATACAGCAGCCTATGTTACAATTCCTCATAATCGCACCCGCTCCTACCAAGTTGCTGCTCAAAGGTGTCTAAATCCTGTGCAGGTCCATAGTAAATTGCCCTATATACATTCTTAAAATTGATGCCCATGCCATGAACTGATGCATATCAACATGCATATGAGCCCAAGCACTTTCACATCTTCAGGGGTGTGACAATCATACATATTAAAATAAGGGCAACTGTTGCATAGAGGAAGTCGGTAAACATCAAGTAAACACGAACACAATCTTGGACAGACTTATAAAAAAATCTATGACGCTGTATAGTTTCCTTCTTATGTTCTATGAGCCAAGCAAACATAGTAACTTCTTCCTAGTTGCTTTTAATACACTCATCATTTAACTTTATATTAGGGCGATCAGGGCTTCCAACAATAACTTTAATTTTCCGTTTCTTCATGAATAAACTAGACATTATTTTTTGTCCAGCTTTAGGGCTAGTAGCTGTAGCTTTAACTTAGGGCCATTACAGGTATGTGAGAGAGCAGATATCTCCAATGCATGAAAATCAATGTCTGAACGCCTTGCTAACACTGATGTTCTCCTCTAAAAACAAAATGACAAGTTAAAATCGATTCAAAGTATGCATTCAGCTATTAAAATTATTTGAACATTTGTGTTTTTTTTAAAGAATTATTAAGGTGTCTATTAAAGTTTCTATTGTGTGTGTATTTAAACTCCCTAATGTTCGCAAACCAAATTAAATATAGTACATATTGTGGGAATATACCCTTGGCATTGTGAAAATGTGTTTCACCGTTGCAGGTGTATAGGCTTGTGACAAGTTAACTAAACAGTGCCTTACCTTTGTTTGCATATGCACACCTTGTCCTTTGCTTTGGGTGGCAATTTAACACTCCATTAGTTGTATATAAACAGGAATATTTTGCGTTCAAGTTGAAATCTGTGAATAAGACAAGACACAGACTCATCCCGAGGAGACAATTAGACACCCGCAATATTTCATTTTCTTCAGCCAAGTGGATGCAAAATAATAATGATCTGTTTTGAAATTTTTTTATCAATGAGTTATTTTCCAAGCTTATAGTTACGTAAAGAAGACATGACACTAGAGCACTGATTTAGTAATCTAGATCCGACATGAAACTAAACAGTGCATTACCTGGTTCACTGCATATACAAACCTTGTCCTTTGGGTGGCAATTTAGCTCTATCAGTTCCATATTAATAAACGGGAATGTTTCGCGTTCAAGATGAAATTTTCTTCAGCCAAGTGGATGCAAAATAACAATGACCTGTTCTGACAAAATATTTTTTAACTGTGAATTATTATAGGTTTATATTTTTTACAGACTTGTGGCATGTCTGCCAGGTTATGTATGTATATGGGCATCTAAAATACAAGGAGCGTTGAAATAAAGGAATGAATTACCACTGTATGAGCCTCGTTCACCACTACTGCACAAACGATCAGTATAAATCCATTTTCTCCGGACTGCATGATAGCTTCCGTTTGCAATGTCCGACCGTCTCTCTGTCTACCTTGGTCGATCTCCCAATAAAACTAGAACATATTCCTAAAGAATTCAGAAAGTTAAATTGCTTTTCCATAATAGCGGTCACCAGTACAATTGCATTAGCAATATCACTAACAAGCAGCAGCACCTGATAACATAAAGGTGTTCCTCTTCCCATCGATCCTTTTGCACACTAGAATATTAGAACCATTTTTAAAATTTTCTTAAAACCTGCTTTGAATATCATCATCAGGCAATAACGTCAAGACACCATGAAGTGTGAGAAAATTATCCAAACGTGCAACCGTCTTGCGGAACATTGATAGTTTTTATTGGTTTATTAATAATGCGCTGTTTTTTTCTGGATAAATTTTATTTTTAAAAGAAAACAATGCATGCATGTATTTATGATTTACATCGCTTAATTATCAGTAGGCATACCAAAAGACATGCACGCAATTAAGTTTTTTGTGGGAGGATTTTTTTTGAATTAATTAAGTTTTTTATCCTACATTGTTGGCCTCGTCGCTATATTGTTTTACACAAAAACAAATCATTGGACACTCACTAAATATTCGCCTCACACGGAAGCTCACCAAGTTCACCAAAAACACTGAATTGCGGAAACCTTTGAGTTTGACTGGTTGTGACATCAATGCATGCAGTTAGTAGTCTATTGAAAACATTTCTTGCTAAGGCCACACCAACAATAAAAGTTCTTTAACGGGTAAAATCTATTAAAAACTGAGTCGGTCTGGCTTTTTTAAGTGTTAAAAGAAAAGAAACAATATATTGAATCAGACAACACCGCGAGAATTTTTGGGAATTGGGTTTTTGTCTTTTCTGATTTTTTTACAATAAAATAAACTTTTATAAAATTAAAACGCTGAAATTTGAAACGGTTGGCCCATTAAATAAGTTTTTAAAAAATAAAGAATAGTAGTGAAAACGCCAAAATTTGAAGCGGTCGTGCCTGCTTAAACAAAGTTTAGTTTTGGTCTTTCATGAGTGAACAGAAACAGTTTATTCTGACTTTATTATTGTCTGCTTATTTGGTTGTTTATTAACTGGGCTGATGATATTGACTGAGGTTTCTGTGTAGAAATAAATTGTAAACTGTCGTTTCATATTTGATTGTGTGAAGATTGTCATCATAACTGATCAGAAACCTTTAACCCTGAACGTAGTTATATACAAAAGGTGATTTGTAATTAAGTTGTCGTCAAACCATGTGGAGATAAAGCTTACAAAGGCATGCAATTACAACAGAAATGCATGCTGTATATATTTCCACAAATACATATTTTTGTTCACTGAATTTCAAGAAATGGTGAAAACTGAAGGAGAATCATCCGATTAATGGACATTTTCGCCAGGAATTGTGCTCTCTGGTGGACCAAGGATTATCAGTTCCGTCAGTAGGCCACACCAAAAACAAAATTGTTTAACTGACGAAAGCCCTCAAAAACTGAGTAGGTTGGTCGATTTTTATTTTAATTTAAAAAAAGTGTTTAACGAGTGAAACCCCTTAAAAACCGAGTTTTAGTGTTAAACAAAAAGAAAACATATTTTGAATCAGACAACATCGCAAGAATTTGGGTTTTCATGTTTTGAAGCCGCCGGCCTGTTAAACAATTTTTTTTAAAATGAAACTGAACATGCCAAAATTTGACGATCGCATCCCGGCCGTTAAGGGACTGGTCAGAAATTACCACAGGGGGGGGTTGGTGCAAACAGGGCACGAATTTGTGTGCCAGGCAAAAGGGGGGGGGTCATGAATTTTTGTGCACCACGAAAGGGGGGGGGGGTTGTAATTTTTTGGGCAGTGATTCTTGAAAAATACCTTTCTTGATTTTCACAAACTAG
>JAOXYB010059023.1:0-10870 GCA_028565635.1 Phoronis ovalis
GAGAAGTGAATTGTGTTTATCAATTTGCTTTAAATAATAAACTTGTTTGTATTTTAACGTGTTTTCTACACAGTACATGACAGATTTTCTAGCTAATGTTCTTGACAAATTCAGGGTTGAACATATTTCTAATTGTATTTGTAAGAATTCACAAAGTTGTGTTCAAGAATACTGTGACCAGTGATTTTACTGCAGCGGTAGTCTGCTGAAAATTGTGCGCATCATTGTAATGTTATGTGCACTAATGGGAATAGTCATTTGAAGGTGAAATAAGCATTTGATAGTAGTAATAAAATTCTGTGTCGATTTTCAGGAGGTTAAAGGTCGCAGAATTTGACTACAGTGCCAAATGTTCAGAAATTGCAAGAGTAGGCGATGGTTTGTCTGGTAGAGAAATTGCAAAAATTGGTGTTGCATGGCAGGTATGCTAACGAAATTCAAACACACATAGTATAAGCTCTTTCAAAAACATAGTGTCATAAAATCCCCAGGAGGTAAGGGAGATCCCAGTGGCCCATGGACTGTATCATGTTTGCTCAGAAGAATGACTGCACCATAGTCGTAAGGATACTTTTTGAAAATCAATTGTATATTGGAGCGACCAGTCACAGACCCAAACATTCCAAGAATGTTTAGGAATGAATGGAGTCTGTGAAGAATTGTTTGATTGCTTATTCATAAAAGACAGCATTCTGGGACCCCACTAGGTGCATGCAAGTAGTCCATTGTTTAACAGCAATGTTTGGCTTGTTCTGACGTCTGTTGAATTGTTTACTCCACTGTTTGTCATTGTTTATTCCATTGTTTTCAGGCGTCTGCTTATGCCTCTGATGATGGAATCCTGACAGAGACCATGATTGATGATCGAGTGAATGATGCCGTCAAACAACATAAACAAAAGATTCAATGGCAAATGGAACAAATGGCCAAAGGTCGTATCTCTGAAGGTCAAGGTTACAAATCGGCTAAAGACGCTTCTACATTTGTACCACCAGAACCGACTGATAGCTCAGATGGTAATTCTCCAATTATCAGGAAATCTGGAGACCATTGATGTATGTGTGTGTGAATTAGGAAGTGTATTAATTATGCTAATTAATTGTTAGTAGTGTATGATATGTACATATCCACAGCTGAATAAAAATATAAAGGAAAGGCTAATTATCAAGTGCTTCCAGGCTGATGCACCCAGGATGTATCTAGATGAGGTAACTGACTCTACAGCTTTCACATACAAAGCAGAGACCAGCAGTTCCATTCAAGATTATAGGCAAATGTAGGAACTGTTTATTGCTATATGGGATTTAGAAACTTGCTGGTGGAATGTAACATGTGTCTGTAGCAGAAAACTAAGCACAGTTTTGTATATCATTTTGTATTTGTCATAGGACTTGTTGTGCAGCCTATGTTACTCCAAAGCACGTGTATGCAGATACTCCTGGGCATGTGTCACTCCAGAGCCTAATATGTTTATAATGATTATCAAGGATGGATGCTATTGTTAGTTATAATGTAAAGATGAATTATGAAAATCATGTTTTATTCGAGATTAAAGAAAAAAGTACATGAAACAGTTTTATGTTTATTTATAATTAAGCCAGGCATAGTTTATATTTCTAAGGAAAATGTTCTACTAAATTGTAGCACTGTATCTAGATTGAATACCCATCCCAATAAATAAATTGTAGCACTGTATCTATATTGAATACCCATCCCAATAAATAAAGTGTAGCACTGTATCTATATTGACTACCCATGCCAATAAATAAATTGTAGCACTGTATCTATATTGAATACCCATCCCAATAAATAAATTGAAAATCAGAATAGTTTCCATTTAATTTTAGAAAATAAGTAAAAACATTGTACAATTCAATAAATTAAAACTTCTTTTATTGCTGGAATGAGATTAAGGAAGTAACAGTGTTCTGTTTACTTCCGTGTCACGCTGTATAGCCTTTACATACACTTCCATCTAAGCAGCCATTAGAGTTGTATGTCTGTTCCCAATAACAGGCATCTAATTCTACTAAGAAGCAGAATGGATAGCCGAACATATGGCATAAGGACACAGTTATGTGAAACTAGTGCAGGCCGTTGTTCTGTGCTTTATCTTTGTTTCCTTTACGCTGCATGTTTGATTGTTTTTATTTAAAAGGGGGCTCAATAAGAAAGAGATTGGCACACATGTTACCTTTCTAAAATGAAATCTCCCAAAGTTTGATGGGGATTATTTGACGAATTTGGAGTATTTTTGAGTAGTCTCCAAAATGGAAAAGTAAAAAAAAATTGGTAGTCATGCCTGAAATTAACTGGGAGTAAGATGCATAATCTTCAGTTTCTTCCAGATTTGTTTTTTTGCGCAATATTTGAATTGGGTCATGTATATAACGATTTACCACAGAAGTTCATGGGAAAATCTAGTATGTCCTTATACCTTATAGTACAATATTTTATAGTTTACATCCATGGGACTTTAGTCCATTCTATCAGCCAATCTAAGACGGATAGTGATAATGCTTGTTCGCAGTAACACACTGTGTGTCACTAACACGTCGAATCCTATTTAATTTATAAGAAGCAGAATGGATGGGGGATATACGTTAAAAATCGTATAGTGGACGTTCATGTGACTTTAGTCCACTCTAGTCATATATCTGTACTTCTATTATCTAATTTAAAATAGACATTAGTGATAATGTCTGTTTACATTAACACGCTACTCTACTGAATTAAAAGATCGTGCCATAATTATAAGAAGCAGAATGGATAGAGGCCGGGGTATATAGGAAAATACCGTATACTGGACGTACATATGACTTTAATCCACTCTTGTCATATAAATGTATTCGAGTCATCAGCCAATCTAAGCCAGGGTGTACATCTAGTGCTGAATTTTAAATTTAGTATCTAAAAAGACACGTCGTCGAAAAGTATTATTCTATGTTCATCTATTGTGTAGCATTCAAATAGTCCCTAGAAATATCACTTTTGTGTGTAAACCCCTGGGCATATGTTTCAAAAAATTCCAGTGATCTTTAATATATGCTAAACTGCATCATAAAGTACGATGTTTTAATAATATTTGCCAACAACGAAACAGCCTCTTATAATTTTAAGAAGCAGTTGATGGAAATTATTACAGCAAAAGAAACCCCCTAGCTTTACAGGCTATGACAAAAAGAGTCAACAAGAACCCCAAAGAAGGCTGGTGAAATTCACTACCGCACTTTGGACATTTAGGATCAGGTCCTTTTGTCTGTGAGGTTTGCATGGGCGTTGCGGTTTCCTGTGTGGGGTCGCTTGGCTTCACTGTTGGGGTCATTTTTGCACAATTAGGATCAGGTCCATTTTCTCCTTTGTTCAGCAAACGGTTTGGAGTATTTCTAGGAAACTGATTTGGCTTCGTACAAGTAGCCATGGAAAATAGCCAGTCTCTTATTTGTTTCGGACTACACTTGCGGTCGTTCGGGTCAAGTTTGAGTTGTTCCCCTAGGTAGCGAGCCATAACTCCTGTGACAAAAGGAGCCGCCATTGAAGTGCCTTCCAATAATTTCTTATTGCCAATTATAGGTGACGGAATTTGGTATCCAGGCGCTATAATGTCAATACCCTCTCCGTAATTAGACAATTTATACAGTTTATCATCTTTGTCAGAAGCAGCAACTGTGATAACGCTTTGTAGTCTTGATGGAGACTGACACAACACAGTATTCCGTTTATTTCCGGCAGAGTTTACTACGGGGATGCCTAGCTCTACGATTCTGTTAATCACGCTTTCAAATATCAGAATTTCAGGAGATGGTCTGTTGGGTGGTCTTGGTATAGCAAAATTAATACTAAAGTTAATGATACATTTTGTGTTTTCCTTCTTTGCCTTTTTTTTACTACAATCTTTATTGGCCTCCATAAAACCCCGAATGGCATCTGCTAATTTGACTCCTCCAAGACTGCGATCTGTTTTATCTGTGTATACTTTGATATCAACTATAACTGCCTTTTTTGCAATTGAATTAATAATAGCGGCCACTTGAGTCCCATGATCCATGGTGTCGCCTGGATCGGAACTTGAAGTTTTGGTGCCCTTTTCTATCTGTACTCCCGGTATTGGATTTATTCCCGAGTCAAGAACATAAACAATAACACCACTTCCAGCTTCTTTAGCCTTCTCGTCTTTCATACACTGACCTTCTTTATATTTTTCTCTTTGACAGATGCGACAGTGTCCCCACCATTCAACCTCACCGTTACCATCTGCAGTTGTGTTACTGCTATCTTGAAGGGTCCCATTTATGGGGACATAGGCGTCTGCGGTGACATAACATACACCGGTGTCGTTCCTAACAAATTCAAGTGAACTCAAATCCGATAAGTTCATTGAAAATCCTGTGAAAACATCAGATTCGTATGTATGAAAAACATACGCGTTATAATAGTGTAACAAACTGGTTAGGTAGTTAGTGACATTTACAGAGTTAGTAACTACAATATACTCGTTAGGCACTATGTACTCTCCATCTTCATACAGCGTAGCGAGTTCACCTGGTTTCCTTTGATTTTCACATCTGTAAGAGAATATCAGAATATTGTATTAAACTATGACGTGCTATATGGTTCATGATTGAGAAAAAAGTTTTCCGTTCCTAATCTACCAGAAAAACTATTTATCATAACCTGGGATAGCGTTCACAAATCATCTGACGTTAATTTAATATATTTTAAACTATTGACTTTACATTTTATATTTTGCCCTGTGTCATCTCGGTGTCTATTTGAAATGCAGGTAGCGCCCTGAAGTAAATTGTCTTAACAGTACATTGTTTAGACATTTGTTAATATTAATTAACTCAGTGATCACAAGCATAACATTTTTTAGCGTTGATGGGTCAGGACATTAGTCATCTCCGTGGTGCAATCCCAACTGTCATTTTTTATTTAACATTAAATTAGTAGCGGATGTTTTATGTTTAGTGAAAAAATTCAGCAATTCAAATGAAGTTAGAATTTCGCCCATGTGCAGGGATCCCTAGCAACTATTACTGGGCACTATTAATGTTTAACGCTGATGCATTTTGTCAAGAGCATCATGCCATTAGATCGTTAGCGCCAACAAGTTACGTAATACGTTGAATTTACCTAGTTCAGTTAGATATCACACGTCCCTGACATAGAGCGATTTCAAATGCTTATCATGAATTGTAGCAGTCGGTATATTTGAAAACATTCGAACTGATACTAATAAAATATATTGCAATTTTGTTTTCACAAGGTGATACTGGAGTTTGTAACGTACAGTATACTAAGCGTACCATACGTATGTGCTTTCATCCATATAGTACAGAGTTCATTGAAAAGTACGTGTACTTACTGTCGTTGAAGTTGATGCCAAGTCGATGATGAATTAGTACCGTTGATTGTCTGTGTTGTAGACTCGGTGGTTGAATACATTTCAGTAATGGAGTTAGTAGTAGTAACCTCAGTCGAAGACTTATTATCAGTTGTTGAAATAGCTGTGGTAAATTCAGTCGGAGTTTCAGTTGTGTCAACTTTGGTAGAAGAAAACATTTCAGCTGTGATGATATTTTTAGTGGACGCAGTAAAAGAAGTAGTAACGGTTGTGAAGATATCAGTCAACGAAATTCTAGTCGCGATAATATCTGTAGTTGAATGAGTCACAGAAGTTCCGCTAGTGGTAATACCTGCATTAGACTCAGTCGCAGAATCCCCAGTCTCTGTTATATGTGTGGTAGACCCAGTCGCAAAAGTTCCTGTAGTAGGCTCAGTCGAAGAAATTCTAGTCGTGGTGCTATCTGTAGTGGATTCAGCAGAAGAATCAGTTGTGGCATCTGTGTTAAACTCAGTTGAAGAAATTTCATTTCCTGTTGTAGATTCAGTCGGAGAAGTTCCAATCGAGGCGATATCTGTAATAGACGCAGTCGAAATTGGTTTAGTTGTGTTGATTTCCATGGGAGACTCAGCCGAAGAAGTTTTAGCCATGGTAATATCTGAAAATGAGTCAGTCGTAGAATATTCAGCGATGACTTCATCCATTGTGGTGTTATCTTCAGTCGCCTTGGTGAACGATATATCAGTCATTACCACGTCGCGTTGCGTGGATGACTCAGACATTAACTCACTTGTAGTAAATGCGGGTGTTGAATGTTCCTGCGTAATTTCTTTTGTATGCAAGTTTGGCGTTGTCGTGGAATGTCCCATTGTGAGGACATTTGTTTGTGAAGATTGTTCCGTTGAGACATTTAGATGAGAACTTGGTGTGGTTGTTGAGGATGGTAAAGCGGATATAGTGGGGGGTGTTGTAGATTCAGCTGATACACTGGTAGATATGTTAGTGTTCAGGGAATAAACCTAAAATAAAACAATTTGTTTTTAAAACAGCTATTAATTTTTTTGCTATGAAACATTAATGCAGTTAAAACTTTTCAAATCTTTAAAAAAATAAAAAATATATATTATGTTTGGAATTTCCCCCTATCTATATAACATAGAATATAGCGTAATACATGCACAATACATATTTTTCTACAGCTTTGTTTTCTGAAGTTTTAAAGTCAGATAAACCTGTGTTTATAGTGTAATGGATTGGTAGTTTATAACTACATAAAAGCAAAACATAGGGAGTAAATCAACTGATGGAACAGCCGTGAAAGACTATTAATTTGTTAGCTTTCTTTCATAAATAATTAGACCGTTTACACATTTACAATATTGCATTATACGCATCGTTCGGCATGATATATACACACTTTAAACCCGACTACAAGCTAGTTAGTAGACTTGTACTAAGCTAATTAAATTGATGTTTTAACAGTATCTCTGTTTTATTCCGATAATGTTACTTTCTTTAATTAAATTATGATTACACTTTAAATCAGAACCATTACTTAAAATTTTGAAGTTGAATTTTTATTTATATTGTTATTGTTAATGCCTGCAGAAAAAAATGGAGATACGTATTTGGAGTTGTAATACATACTGAAAATATGGTATTAGGCCTATGCGCCTCCTTAACTTACGACGTTTGTTAAAACTGTCTTGGACAAGTCTACTAAGTGAAAGAATTTCTTTATAAATACCTTTTTGGGCTTATCCATTAAGATTTTTGGGCTTATCCATTAAAATTTTTGCATGTTTTTGACAGTGTTTTGATCTGTTTTAATAAAAAACCCACAGAGCTTTTCACAAATAACACTATAGTAGAAATATCACCTAGCTTTTCACACAGTGCTTTAAAGTATACCACAACATAAAACAAAAAACGCTACTAGTGTTTTTAACATTTCTATTTCTACACAGACATAGGCATATTTTGAAACATGAGTAAATTTGAAGCAACTGTTCGTTTCATAAAACTTCGAGAAAAACGAAATTACCTCCAGAACAGCAAAGTAAGAGACGAGATTTGAATAAGTGCACTTTAAATTTTCCAAATATGCAGTTTCTCGCAAAAACATGATGGTATCTTTATTTTTGTAATCTTTTTAAATACATGTAGTACATTGATTGTTTAAAATTTAGCTGTTTTGTATTGTTTACATTAGGTTTTTCAAGAGTTTGCTAGTTCCATGTTTACAGTAACAGCACGTACAGAGAGGTATGTTTAATTTGCTACGCTTTAAAGTAACACGCGGTGAGTTATCATTTGTTTTGCAATGACGACTTTTTCATGGTTATTCCCACTTGTGACCAATCATTTATCTTGCAAAACAGGAGCCAAAAACATGCAAATTTTATTTGTTATTACATGTTTTATTAAGCTGAACCACGTAAAAAAAATCGATACAAACCGTCAACACTGACGAATCTTCATTCGAATTATGCGTGTATAAAATATGCTTAGTAACACTATACATGTTACCGGATGCTAAGTTTATATCTCTTCATTTTGCCTGCATACTCTTTTTGAGGTGTGTGGGTAATTACTCAATGAAGACGTAAATGTATTTTTAGATTAACCTTTGTAATTTAAAAGCGACCTGGGCACTGTATGATGTAAACAGGAAATAGCCAGGGTTATGCTTCGGGTTTAGAGGTTATAAAAGGCAGTAACCAATCACCAGTAAAGCCGTGTCACTGTTACAATGCAATCTGCTGGATTATTGCAACACCAGCAATTGTTTTATAACATATTAAATAGGTTGACAGATGACACTTTAATTGTTTGTTACAGCCAATCTATGTGGTAAATATCTCAATAAAAATATAAAGTAAAATTTTACTGATGTAATGCAGCTTAGTAGATTAATTTGGACAGACTTATGAAGTAATCAAGGTTTGACTATTTACTCGTAGTATTTAGTTTCAACAATTGACTGCTTGTAGTACAAGTAATACGAGTTATAATTGAGTGAAATTGTTCAGTACAAAAGAACCACTCTTTTCCTGCTTGGCAAGCTATTCTAAGATATCATACATCAAAGTCTCACCTGCCAGCTTACCAAAGCACACAGTCTGTCTTAAAGTACTAGTGCACGAAGCGAACTATTCGGAGGACACAGACGCAATGTTGAACAGAACAGGGGAATCCATGAATGAATCGTGTTTTGAAGTAACTATGTACTTAGGCATACCAGTGCCTATCTCAGCCGTAGGATGTCTTCTGAACATTATTGCTTTAATCGGGCTGATTTCAATTCAACGGAAAAGACCAAGAACATTTTTATTTCTTAGTTTGGCAAGTTCAAATTTTATCAATGCTACTTTTACTTTGATTATTAATAGTATCAACGTCAATGCAACAGATACAAAAGGACACTTTGACTGTGCGGCAATTCAAGATATTGTACGTGGCGTTGTTGGACGAAAAACAGACTCGAGAGTTACTGTAATAGGTACAATAACATACAATGGCATGGTAGCTATAGAATTTTTAACATTGATAGCCATGATGATAGATATGCTGGTTGCTGTTAGGAAACCACTAAAGCACAAATCCATAGTGACAAAACATCGTATTTGTTTATGCCTGGTAGTTATTTGGCTGTCTGTTATCGTGTTAGCTATATTGCTACCTACACTGGCTGCGACGGTAAAACCAACTTTATACGAAAAAATGTACGAAATTACAAATTTAACTGCTTCTGTTGCTGGTTTGGGAGTTTTTCTAATTTTATGTACTATGTATGTCTTTATCTTTTATCACATAAGAAAGAAAAGAAATCCACGAACAACTCAAAAGAGAATTCGGAATATGAGAAAGAGTATGGTCACTGCTGTGTTGATACTAATATTGTTTGCAATGTGTTACGGTCCCATCTGCATAAATGCATTCATTATGCAAGCCACACCATTATGGAATGGCTTGATTTACTGGACATTTGTCAGCAAATGCATGCTCATTGCAGATACGATTTTTGAACCTGTCATCTTTATGTCTCGAGATCCCTTGGTAAAAGAATCTTTAAAGACTTTAGCAAGGAAATTTGGGATTTGTCGTGACCAGACCACAGTGTCGAACCCACACTGAATAAATGTGAACTGATGCAAATGTAAGATCATCAAAGTATCAACTGCTATATTTCCTAGAGCAGTGATTCGACTGTTTTGTGCATAAATTTTGCTTGTATGGAATGTACATGGACAAAGGTGGTTACAAAGTTAGAGTATGAATTAAAGCTAAAAGTGTTCAAGTAATTGGGCACGATGGAAAATAGTGTTCTCAAAAATGTTCATTGTAATTTGAACACTAGATTAGTTGAATAATATATTTCAGAGTTGTTTTGATGCTAGTTGTCCTAGCAAACATCTTTATAAGAGAGCTGCAGATGATTTTCGTGGCGAATATTTTGAAATCTCCGTTTACAGTATATTGTATATCATTCTGGGGATATTTGTATTAACTGTTGTATTAACTGTTTATAAAGCGTACATAAGAGTCCTTCTCAATTATTTTATTTTAAAACGTCATTTGCTACTGGAATCCAGAGAAACAAACAAATGATAGAAATGTTTTTGTGTAAAGTAATGCATTCGTTTGCTCTTTCTTTTAATGCGGTTATCCCTATATGTTAGGTCTATTGTAATTTTTACAATACTGTTCTTTATTCAATACAATTCAATATTGGTTTTCAAATTATAAAACTGTTGCATCAGTTAGAGGTTTTCAGAAATGTAACCGATCTTTATACCTAGTTTGCGATCACGCACTGTAGTGTTCAAGGTGGTAAGGTGATCACAAGCTATGGTGTATCCGAAACCGAGGCTAGTTGGTAGGATGCTGATATCGTTCTGTTGAACTGTATAATTCCTGGGAGAAATGTATAGTAAAAATATAAAATTTCACTTGATTGATTAGAAATTACTGTACTTTTCATCCTACATCCAGACAACGCAAGTACACAATTTACATATAATAGAATATATTGAACGCTAATCTGCCTGCATATTGAATGTGGCCATGATATCACAAAATAAATGAATACTGTGTGGATCGTATTATTAGAAATTATGTTTTTTTGCACATGACTCTGGACCATGCTTTGGACTTACATAATTAAAGTTTATACAAAAAATAATAATTAATAAAACATGCAACTTCATATTTCAATCTACTAATTGCTGATTGTACAAAATTATCGATGTAGTTATTGCATACACATCGTGAAATAATAGTTTAAAAACTTTATCTTATCTACAGAATCTACTAATTACTAATTATACAAAAGCAACAATGAATTCATTAAATTTCGTTTTATCTACAAATTTGCTAATTAATAATTACATAAAAATATTAATGTTTTTAAGAAGCATTCTAAATAATATGGGGGCATTATTGAAATAAAATTCCCAGGTCACTTGACCGATTTTCTTTATTTTTTACATGAAGTAAGTATATAACCCAGCATTGAAAAAA
>JAOXYB010059034.1:0-10870 GCA_028565635.1 Phoronis ovalis
TATATATTATAGCGCCCTCTTAAATTGTGTCACTATCTGGAGTTTGCTAGATTAACATGGAACTTTAATTAGGACAAAAATATGTTTTTTTTTGTGCTTAAGAATTAAAGTTAAATTGGTATTCAAAAGTAGTATTTTAATTGCCGTAATCCTTGTTCACTTAAATTTTGTTTTTTCAGATCTGTGCTGTGTGTTCAACTCATATTACTGCTGCTAGTAGTGACATTTGCTGAGATGGTTGAGTATATATATTACCCAATGAATGGTAAGTAAATGATTATATACTTGACTTGTTTACATAATTGGTGGATTTGTTTAATTTGGCATATATGTTGATACTACATATAAATATTACAACATATTAATGCTCATAGTTTTTCTGTTTTTTGGGAGCCATGGCATTTTAGTTTTATAAAGTCAACATGTTGTACGGTACTTTTAATAAAAATGTTTTTAAAAAATACCTGAGATCATTACAATTTTAGAAATTTGAATTCTGGCATATTTAATTACCATTGAAATAGCAATGTTATAACGATTTTCAGTGTAGTTGTATGGGGAATATAATGGTGTAGTTATGCCATATGAGCAATTGATCAGTAAAGTTGCAATGTTAGCTTGTGTTGATATGTTTGTAATCAATATAATGCTTTATTATACGTGCACCGATCATCATTAACTTCTATGCTTTCAAGTATTAAATAAAGTATTACAAATGCAAATTACTGAAATCATAACTTCTATGTACACATAATTTCTAGTTCACAATGAAATACCTGCAACATTCATTCATCGGACACGATCAACTGTTATGGAGGCTGAGGTTTTTGAAGTAAGCAGGTGAGTAAAGAAGAGTACCTCCCAGATGCCGAATCTGCTGTTTTTGTTTTACAATATTGTGCTGCTGATGTAAATTACCTTAACACTTCCTCATACAGGGAAGGGTCATCCAAAAATAGTGGAAATAATCTTAACAAATATATTTTTGGAGTATGATATGAGGTAACCACAAATTAAATTGATTCTCACCCTTGTAATAATTAGTGCTGTGTTATTTTTATTATTTGCATCAAGTATGTCTAATGCAAGTATTATATACACCAACTTTGAATAACCCAGCAATAGCATGCAGTAAACTTAATTGTTATAAACTATCTTGATTTTTTGGAGAACCAAATCTTTATTTAAAATTGCTTGGTTGATTATTATTGTTTATCAAACTGGTTAGCTTGCACACAATTACTATTTTAGTTTTCTCCAGTATGGTGGTGGATGTAATGGTCTGGTAATGATGCTTTTACTGTTGTTATCTGGTGACGTGGAGGTTAACCCTGGACCTGACTATCCTAAATGTTGTGGTATGTAATATTGGTCATGTAAATTGTGCACAATTAGCCATTTCTGCAAATGTGGAATTAGAAAAATGCGAATTACTGAGAAAATTGCAGTGTGAAACTGTAATAGTTAAAACATATTCAGTAAAGCGTTGTTAACTATGTGGACCTTAGTAATCTTTGTTGAAGACCTTTGTGCTTTATTAAAGATTGTTATAATGCTCTATAATAGACTATGGGTCCGTGGCCTACACGACTTAATTGGTTTCATTTTTAAAACCTTTTTATGTCCCTCACACTTAGATTTAAATGTATGATATACATCATTGTCATTCATGCCGGTTTATGTTAAACTTCTCAACAAATATTTGCAATATTTAACATAATTACATTTCCTTGCATTCTGGTACCTTTTTTTTGTCCAAAATGTGATACAAAATATCTTTACTGACCAATACTAACACTATAAAATAAAAAATAAGTATAAGTCACGCCCCATAATTATAGATAATTGATAAAATATTAAAATAATTCAGAACTTTGATCTGAAAAAACTTTTGCTTTGCATTTTTTTGCATTTAAAGTATAAGTGACCTCTAAACATGTTTTATCTGTTACAATTGTACCAGTGTTTCTTTGTTGTCTGTCATTGAGTGAAGGTAGCTTCCACAAATCTTGGGGGTGTTCACTGTATTTTGACAAAAATATAATTTTCCAAGCAGAATTAAGCAAAATCTGACCCATTATCAATATGGAAAGTAATATTTTTTTGAAATTTCTATTTATAGTATATAGTATCTGCCACAGCTAGCTAAAATATATACCAAGAAATAAAAAGTCCACTATAAAATCCCCTCCTCTAATTTCTAAAAATGGAATCTTCCAAGCTCAGTGTAAATAAACTTGATGACACCAGTCCTATAACTTCATAAGCTAATTTTTTTTTTAGTTTAACTGCAACTTATAAGACATAAAGTTCACTGTGATGTATTGTGCTTTTTCTTAACTAATATTAGTGCAATAACTTGGATAAAAATCTGAATTTTTTATTGAAAGGTATGTAGACATAAAGTAAATATTGAATTTTCAATTGTTTTTCATTTTGAGTCTTAATTTTTTAACTTTATATATTTATAATATTAAGTCATGAACCAGCTACAGCACAAACATCTTGTATGATATTACCTAAATCATTTTATGAGTTGTTATTTGAACAATTCTGACTGATAATATTGCTGTTGATTCTTGTGCTGTATATTAAGTACTTCATCTCATGTCTTCTATGCATGCAGGTCACAATCTACAGTTATTATTATTTTTAAGGTTGGAATGTGAGTGGTGATAAGTATGAAGAAATAAACTCTCCAGACATCACAGCTGCTGATCTGAGGCAGCATGTGTATGTCGATAAGAACACTGGGGGTCTGAAAACTATCTGGATGGAGAACTGGAAGCAGTTACCAGCTGATTTATGTCAGCTGGCTGAGCTGCAGTGTCTGTGGCTACAAAATCCTTCAGTGCGACTGGAACAGATACCACAGACAATCACCAGGTTACACAGGATAGTCAGGCTGGTGATTATAGGTGACCACACCAGACCACTCTTCCCAATCACCTGGATGCAGACCATTCAACAGCTGGTCAGTCTACAGCAGCTGGACATACAAAACTATGACCTGTCTCAGTGTGCTGATGGGATCTGTTCTCTTACTAACCTACAGAAGTTGACAATGTGTGGGACCAACTTATCATCATTACCTGCAGGTATCAGTGAACTAAAGAACCTCCAGACATTAGATTTGAGTCATATCAAGTTGACTTCATTACCAGAAGGTATCAGTGAACTAAAGAACCTCCAAACATTAAATCTGAGTCATATCAAGTTGACTTCATTACCAGAAGGTATCAGTGCACTAAATAACCTCAAGGTATTAAATTTGGAGGGAAATCAGTTGACCTCATTACCAGAAGTTATCAGTAAACTAAATAAACTCGTGGAATTAAATTTGGAGGGAAATCAGTTGACTTCATTACCAGAAGGTTTCAGTGGACTAAATAACCTCAAGGTATTAAATTTGGAGGGAAATCAGTTGACTTCATTACCAGAAGGTTTCAGTGAACTAAAGAACCTACAAACATTAAATTTGAGTCATATCAAGTTGACTTCATTACCAGAAGTTATCAGTAAACTAAATAACCTCAAGGAATTAAATTTGGAGGGGAATCGGTTCACTTCATTACCAGACGGTTTCTGTGCAGTAAGTAAACTTTGCAAATTATATTTGAGTTCTAACATTTTGTATGAAATCCCAGCTTGTGTTCTACAGCTAAAACAGTTGCAGGAGTTAGACCTATCACGTAACAACATTAAGGTGATACCACCATCCATCCAGTCACTGCAGCGTTTAAAAAAGCTAGCGCTATGGGGAAACCCAGTAACACATCTACCTGTAGAGATGAGTGATTTACCACAGCTTATGGAGATCAAGGTTATACCAGGAATACTAAATAAAGGAAAACCATGTCCACTAGTGCAGCCACCTATTGAGCTATGTAAGCAAGGAACACCTGCTGTATTAGAATATTTACAAGATCTCAAGAAATCCACTTCACCAGTTAAAAAATCACGACCAAAGATACACGAGACAGGAGAATCTGGTGGCAACAGTTCAGGTAAGAATATCATATTAAAGTATTTTGTATATGTAAGGCTTAAGAAAATTAGGTATGCTTCCGGTTACCCAACTGACCCTACTTTTAACTCCCGATCATAAAGTTTCTTTGGCCTTGACAAAATAAAAAAACAAAAACCTTTGCATTTTATTCAACAAAATACCTAATTTCATTGTGTTTTTCATGTTTTGGTCATTAAAATAAAGGAGTATG
Organism: Phoronis ovalis; assembly: GCA_028565635.1. Classification (NCBI taxonomy): domain Eukaryota; kingdom Metazoa; phylum Phoronida; family Phoronidae; genus Phoronis; species Phoronis ovalis. Next base: position 4,221 of record JAOXYB010059034.1, read on the forward strand.
TACATTAAAATAAATTGTAATCAAAGAGTGCGCTAGTACTAGTCTTTCAGCTGAGGAGTAGAGTATATTAATTGTCCAAATATTACTAACATCTAAATTTCATGGAATCCTAAGCCCTTACCTAATAAAGTTTATATTTTAAAATCTTTCCTGCGGGGAGACTATTATTATCTACAACTTTCACATGTTACATCTGTTTGGATTGTACCCAGGTAACTTTCATTTTTTAGGGGGGAACACAGCCAATTTTTAATAGGAATTTTAGGACCAAGGTTTCAAATCCTTAACCCATGTTAAGCAGCCTATGCATAAAAGCATCCCCTGCTGTAAGCACCAGACAGCATATTCTATTTTGCGCACCCCTTTATTACCAGAAATGAGCTTTATAAAGTGTCAGATACCTACATGTATGCATAACCACTTGGAATGACTGTTACTCGGGGGGGGGGGTGGAATATTTTGCACCTTAACATAGTAAACAAGTTGTGTAGTAAACATGTTTATACAGAATCTATGACATCACGTTTCAGGTAACCTAAATATATTATCTATATTATCTAGGGGAAAACCCATCTCTCTTATGTATATTGATAATGTCCATTCATCTATATATGTAAAAAAAAAATTGATCTCCTCGCCCAACAAAAATTTGTGTCCTTCCAGCTGTTATTTCATAATAATTAGTAAGTCATATAATGATTACATTTTTGAAAGTAACAGGGATAGAAGAAAATTGTAAAAAATATCTAAATAGAAACAAAAAAGTAATCAATTTTAATGCTTGAAAATAAGTTTTGTTCCCTCAATTTTTTCCTGATGCAAAAATATGAGGCACTGTTTTCTAGCTAGAATACTGTATGTATTAAAACATTAAGTATTCTAGTTGAGAGTTGTTTGACTTGAATTCTTTTGAATTAATTTTTACATTTCAAAAAGTTAATATTGTAAACCAAAATGGTAGTCGTACAGGTCATATATGACTACCCTGACAAAATTAAATTACAGTCTTTGGAAAGCTTGTGTTGTATACATTAAAAAGTCAGATTTCTAGCTAAAATTTAATGTAAAGTATAAAGAGTGAATAAGTTGTTCCAAAAGATATCACAAATGTATCATATGGAATTCTACTAATATATTGTGATACATGTTTATAGCGAACTCGAGAGCGGGCTTCTACATAACGCCTACATACTTGCAAGCAGAAATCCGTCTGATAGTCCCTGTGTTTCAGTTCATCGGTAATAAAATCTTATGTGTCCTGGTAATAACTAGTTTATTTATCAAACTTGTTTGGGTTTTACAGGTTTTTTCTGTTTTTTTAATAATTAAGCCAGCACCCAGCACCATTTTTTCTCTACTATTAAATAAAACCTATTTTACTAACAAAACAATAAATGTAAACTGACTTTTTGTATGCAATTTGATTACATCAGTAATTATTTTTTAACAGGCAGCAATGCTCGTGAATCATGATTCTAAATACGTGTTACGTGTTTCATATTATCATTTGCTGCAGTGTACTTTTAAAAAACACAGCTTTGTATTCAGCCAGATTCAAAATAATAGCCATCAAAATTTGATTTTTCCAAAAAATTTAAAAATAGGAATGCAAGATTTCATGACTTTAACTCGTCAAAAAATATTAAATTTCAGAATATAAACTTGCGGTGAATAGAACCAGTATTAACCTTTGATGACTTAAAATCTCAAAAATGCTACATTTAACAAAAAGACTAGAAAACCTAAATAAATACAATAATTTCTTAAACTACTTAGAAGTGAATTGACCAAGTTGTATCAAGTTTCAAACTCTGTGGATTTCCGTAGTTAAAATTTTAAATTCTGCAACAGTTTTTCTCCTTATTCTACAACTGAAATGACAAATAATTCTGCAGCAGAAATGGCAAAATTCTGAAGTTTCACATAAAGATATAACTGATTTATCGAAATTCCACACAAACAGTTCTGTTGCTATTTTTATCAAAACATGTAATAACAGATCCAACTCATGGCTGCACCACAGCTCTTTACTGAAGTATCTTTAAGATGGCACTGTAAGCATCTCTGGGACCTTCAGACATGCCGTGTCCGAAAATGCTTGTAGTGCCATCTTAAAATTGCTCCCGTAAACAGCTACGGTGCGTAATTGGTGAGTTTGATCTTGATAATTTTTTTCATAAAAATGAGCAATCCTGCAGCAATGTTATAAAGTATATTTTCCACGGGTTTCCTTCAATGCGATAATACAGAATTCCACAGGGTGTGAAGTTTGATCAAACTTTAATACATTATAAAAACTTTTTTTGGTAAATTCTAATTGTTCTAAACTCCATGTTACATTATTTTCATGTTTGTTTTTCATATTTTTTAATGTTATATGTAAAATAATATTAGACTAACCTAACTGAAATCTTGTTGATTGTGGAAAGAAATCATCAGCAAACTTTGCATTTTATTAAAATAACGTTTTAGAAAACAAAATCGGCTCCAAAAACTATTTCAAAAATTGCCCAAATTAACAATCAATCATCCTTAAGAGTTTGAAAGATTGGCATGTGATTTAGTAATTTTATTAAGAATGTGATGATTCCAAGATAGAATCTTTGTAGCTGTTCTTCAAGGAACTGGTGTTGATATTATCTGTTTGATAATATAAATACTAAAAATAAAAATAAAATTCAATACCTACTTAACTATCAGAAGAATGATAACTATAGTCTCTGTCGTCAGTATAGATTTATAGTATTATATCATAGGAGTGCCATCTCTTGCTAAGTAGACCGAATACTCTCTTTACATTTTTAATTGATGTTGCTGTCTCATTGCTGTAGACCTAAATATTACTTATATAATTATGTAAAAGAACTTATTCCTAAACCTGGAACTAATACACATATCATAACTCATGTTGTACTGTAATTTCTTGCTATTTTCAGTGTCAGTCCGTCAAGTCAGTAAGCATCAGATAGGACCTGATGGAGGAGATCTGAGTAGCGAAGGATTAACAATCAAAGTTGAACAAGGCAGCATCATGAACACAATCAACATGACATTGGTCACAGCTGACACTTTGAATATTTTAGAACGCATGAAAACTGTGAAGTATGACCAGTATTTGGTACCAGCTCCTGTAATCTTTGGCTTTAAATCTCACATTGAATTTGTGAAACCAGTTACAGTTAAAGTGAAGTTAGACAACAACCATAAATTTCGAGGTTTATGGTGTATATTCCATGGTGATGAGAATGGTGAATGGACAGAGGTAACAGATGAATGCGCACCAAGTCAAAGAGGCGATTACCTTGTTTACACATGTACACGTTTCTCGACCCATTTACCTCTTAAAGAAAGATGTGAAGTGAGCCAGGGCATTAACTGGAAAAATGATCTTCCCAGCTGGCTTACCAGTGAAGGGTTTCAAAATATGACGGAAGCATCTTCTTTTGAACAAAGTGATCAAGATGATGAAAATACAATACCTAGGCAACCAGATGTTCAAGAGGGTAAGAAACAAGCTTCAACACCTGATGTGGCATAAGTGTCTCTTATTAATCGGTATGATCAAGATTATGAAAACGTAGATGTTGAGCGTTACTAGATTGTATTGCATGCGTGTTATAGTTTATTGAATTCATATAGACCATTACCCGATTGTATGGACTAGAAATTATTTCATATGTCTATGGGTTAGAGATATGGTTCAAGGGGTCTAGGGTTAGACTTATATATAGTGATCGAACAGGTTGGTTGATCGATGAAATTTCAAAGAATGTAATCTTATTTAGTACCCATGTTTTACCTTTTCTATATGACTGTATAAATATGTTGTCAGAAAAAAATACAAAAAATTAACTGAACTGGTAACAATATTTATTATATGCTAAGAGTAAGGGTAGGTTTCGCATTTTAATTATTAGTACACACAAGTGACAATAGAGGTAGAAACTCTGGTTTGCAACTCAAGCCTACGTGGCTTAGTGGTTAATGTACTCTACTTTTCATTGCTTTCAGATATACGCAGCACAGGTTTGAGGCCCATCAGGAGCATTGTTTAAATTAGTACCAAATAATATATTTCTTTTGTAGATGCTGTTATACTGACTAGGTTTTCTATGGAAAAGGGAATTTAAAAAAAATTCTAACACATTCTAACAAATTCTAATTATAACTCGAATGCGATACTATCGAGTAACATTTAACACTTATAAATGTACAATATAATCAGTAAAAAAAATGAATGTAAATCTTAAGTTTGTACTTCAGGCAGTTTTGATTTACAGTAACTTTTTTCGTAGCTTTATACAAAATTCACAAAAAATGTCTCACAAAAATATTAAAATGATGTGTTGCCAGAACTGTTTTTTTTTTGTATTTTTAGAGTATCATCTCCCACGTGGTTCTCGTGCCATAAATCACCAGATTGGTCCAGATGGAGGAGTACTGAGTAATAAAAACGTCACAGTACATGTCGAGGCAGGCAGCATTATAGAGACAGTCACACTAACATTGACCACAACTGATACCTCAGAGATCTTAAAAAGAATGAAAGCAAACAACTATGATGACTACTTGTTACCAGCACCAGTAAGCATTGGGATTGAACCTCATGTTGAATTTAAAAAACCGGTAACCGTAGAAATACAGTTAGATGAAAGGTTTCGGTTAGCTGGATCGTGGCTCATATTCCGTGAAGATGAGAAAGGTGACTGGAGAAATATAACAAAGGAATGTCAACCAACTGAAAGAGGTGATTACCTTTTTTACAAATGTACACGATTTTCTAAGCAGTTAGCTGTCAAGCAGAAAACTGGGGTGTGGAGTAAAGCTCTCGATTACTGGATTATGTACTTTTGCAGCTGGCTTGGAAACAAGGTGTTTCAGTGTAAGTTGTGTTTAAACTGTGAACGTAACAATTTTGAAAATATCCTTGTGTCCCTGGACTGTCATTGTCCTCAGGCTCCTGCTGGTGAAACTCATAAGTGCAACAATGACACCAGATATAAACTATTTGATGGTGACAAAATAAAGTGTAAGTTAACATATAAAGAAGAGGAAACGGTTCCTGTTACCATAGACCAAGAAATTTGTCAAAATGGTTTACAACACATTGACTTGGCATTAGTTAGATGTCCAAACCAGTTTAATGATATCGTAATTATAACAAAGTGTGATTCCATCACTGGTGCTGAAAGTCATCTGATTTCAAAGAGCATTGGAGCAGCTGCAGGTGTAACAGAAATTCAGGTGATTTATATACCATTTATTTACTATTATTTGTTAAAACTAGTTGCAGATTTGTCTAAAATTTTCTCGACCACTCAGAAGTTATAAATGCATACCTCATATCCCAGACTGTACTAAACTTAGCAACTAAATGTTAAAATCGAAAGTCTGCTGTCATAGCTTTTTATTGTTCTGGCATTCAGTACGAATGTTGTTCTTTGGTTAATAGATTACATTTGAAACTAATGTTAATAGTTTAATACGAGGACTGGTTAAGAATACTGTAGGAACCTTCTTTTTCAGGAACCTTTTGATGAACCAATGAACAGATTCAACAGTAACAGGAAAGGTAACAATTGAATATTTTACCAGCCGTCTATAAATGTTTTTGTCTCAAAATTACTTTTTCCATTCATATTTTGTGTAGACTGGCGGCCATGTTTGTTCTCGAAAGGGCACGTAACATTGCGCTTATAGCCGCGAAGACAAAGCCCTACCTGGATGATTCATAGGTGGTTCTAGGAAGACTATAGGTTGGTGGGCGTAATAGGCTAGGTGACATTGTAAAATGACCTTGACAAGTAGGTCAAATGCCATTACGAAACTTCGACATTTTTTGCCATGCCTAACACTTTCTTTGTCTCGCAATAACTGCTTCAGTTTTTATCCAATTAGCTCCATATTTGGTTCAGAATAAGTACTGGTCAAAGTACAAGCTATGTGTAATATTGACCCGGATTACTTCCAATATGGCCGACTGGCAGCAATGTTTATTCCCGAGAGGTCACGTAACGTTGCGTCTATAGCCGTGAAGACGAAGCACTACCTGGACGATTCAAAGGTGGTTCTAGGAAACCCATAAGTAGGTTGGTGGGCGTAATAGGCTAGGTGACATTTTGAAATGACCTTGACAAGTAGGTCAAATACCAAAACGATTCATGGACATTTTTTGCGGGGGTAACACTTTCTTTGTCTCGTAATAACTGCTTTAGTTTTTATCTGATGAGTTCCATATTCGGTACAGAGTAAGTACAGGTCAAAGTACTGGTTATGTATAATATTGACCCGGATTACTTCTAAAATGGCCGACTGGCGGCTTTTGGTTTGCGAGAATGCACATCATAATAACAGCTTCAGTTTTTATCTGGTCAGTTTCATATTCGGCATATAGTAAGTCCAGGTCTCAGTACATGACGTGTATAATTTGGACCTAGATTATTTGCAATACGGCCGACTGGCGGCCATGTTTGTTCCCGAGAGGGCAACTAACGTTGCGTTTATAGCCGCAAAGATGAAGCGCTGCTTGAATGATTCAAAGGTGGTTCTAGAAAGACCTTAGCTTGGTGGGCATAATAGGCTAGGTGACATTTTAAAATGACCCTGACAAGTAGGTCAAATGCCGCAACGATTCTTGGACATTTTTTGCC
>JAOXYB010059056.1:0-17096 GCA_028565635.1 Phoronis ovalis
TATGGCAAAATAGTTTTAGTGATCTCATATTGCTTACTCGAGAATAAAGCTTCTTTGTATGATCGGAGGAGATAACACAAATCTTCAGGATAAACGTGTCATTACTAACCATTATCGTTAAGATCACCTAATCAGATGATACAATGCGACAATACGTATTTCCTCATACAGCTAAAACATTCCTTAGATGGATGTACTTTTGAATGCTTTAGTCATACATGTTCTGTAATTTCATTAATACATGGATCAGTTTTATAATTAAGATTTTAGTCAAAGTTAACATATCAGTGCATACAAATATTCAAATTCCATGACAACAATGCTTTCTGTATTAAAAAAACAACAGTCGTGTAACACATGCTGTAGTTTTATAGAATTCTCCGAGTAAAAAAAACCCAGTTAATTTACATATCATTCAATTAATAAATAGTAAATTCCGGTAGGTAAATTAAGAATTCAGATTACCTGGTGAAAAAATAAACGAGTTGGGTTATCTTAGCCCAAGGCTAGGCCTCATTCAAGAGCCAGCTTTTCCAACAGGTTCTGCATTTAACCAATGTGTGTACCGACCGGCCACTTTGTATGGGCATTCCGGTCACATTCGCGCATTATCTTTTTATACACTCAGTTTGAACATGAAGGCTGAGGGACCCGGGTGTATGAGTAACAGGTACAAAATATTGCATTAATGAAATAAGCAAAGCTTTTCATATGTATATCATAAATTGAATTGTACCGTACACATGCAGTTATCTTTATGCATTGTTCAATATCCACAAAAAAGCTTAACAGCTAGTGAATCATATAATATTTTTGTAACCCCGATGACAGAGCCCCGGAGAAAAGACGATCAATTAAGCAACAATAAAACGCTGACGTCATATAGCCGCATATGTTTCTTCAGCGTGTACTTGACGTCGATCAGAAACTATATAAGTGCTGTTCCAACGCAGATGTGTCATACCTAGCCGCAGCACAGTAGACAAATGTTAACGCAGATTTTTTCGGTTCTACGTTGGTGCACACTTCTGGTTATACTTATAAAACAGAGTTTTTTCTTTGAATGTTTTTTACAGTCATGGCAAATTCAAAGTTTATAGAAGTTTCTCTGTCGTTTATTTTCTATATGGGTCTTGTAATCATGGTACAAGGACACGGAAGGTTGATTGAGCCACCTAGTCGCGCTTCAATGTGGAGATATGGTTTCAATACTCCACCTGACTATAGTGACAATCAGCTTTTCTGTGGAGGAGCACCGGTAAGTACTTTTTAGAGAAATCTGAGCTCAAAATTACTTTTTGGGGCCTATGAGCTGTTAAATTTGTGCCCTGCGTGGTGTCTTTTTATACTCTATATTCAGAATGATAAAACGGATTTGAGCACTATGTTCTTGTGCGTCGAAACAAATGGATATCTAAACTATAGCATATTTTATTTTCGGTACAGGTAATAAAAAACACACCCTTTTGTTATTTTCTGGGCAAAATTTTTGTTGGCTAGTTTTCCAGTTATTTTCAGGGCATCCTGTTTGCCCGGTCGAACAGTTGGAAAATATACCCTTTTGCCTTGTTTTTTTTTATATCGAACACACGTGCCCAACTATATGCTGACTGTCACCCTCCCGCATCCACAAAAATCTACAAGCAAGCAAATCTGACTTATCGACCATGACTCGTTCTGGTATAGTTTTTTTAATGTGTCGCCTTAATGTGTAAGTCAACTTAGCGCGGGTCATTATGCGCTCTTTACGAAGCCTAATAATTATACCAACATATATATGTTTTGTGATTGTGCCACGTATGTTGCAAGTAAAGCAAAAAATAAACCAGGAAATTGGTATTGGTACGTAAAACCTATTTCATTCATTACTCAAATTAACTAATTTTCATTTTCTATTCAAGTCTCGTTGCGTTCGACATATGGCACAACGTGCTGACGATAATTAAATCAACAGTGAGATGAATATTAAAATGTGAAAAAAAGAAAATAAGAATTTTGAAGATTATGTAGAGTTTGCGTGTTTTAATATTATATAAAATTGCGGTAATATTTAAAATGGGAAACTGGCTTTTTGCTGTTTAGAACAGGATTTAGATACTTGATAATAATAATAGTGATTACGACTCTGGTACATAACTCGTTCTAGCTGCTATCATCAAAAGGAACATAGCATTCTTTCATTATTTTGTTCATTTGTAAAAGTTATGAAAATCTTATTTTTAAACAATACATATTTCTGTTTAGTACCAAGCATCTCAAAAGGGTAAATGCGGAATCTGTGGCGACCCATATGGTGCACCTAATCCAGAACATGAAGCGGGGGGCAAGTATGCAAATGGTATTATTGTGAGACAGTACACGAAAAATCAGGTACTGTTTTTGTTTCATTACAAGTTTCCTAGAACTGTGATTAAGTCCAAACATATCAAGTGAATTTAATAAACTATTGTGAGCGGGCATGCTTTGCCGCTTAAACATATACATGCACATTGGGTAAAAATTACAGGAAATGATGAAAAGCATTCCACGAAGCTATATACGCCCTTTGATCGTTAATGCATGCTGTGCTCTAAAATTGAAGATAGAAATCCTGTTTGTTGTTTGTTTTCTTCTAAGAACGCTTTCTTGAAAAAATGTCCTTGTAATTTTTTACAGGTGATTGACGTCACAATTGAACTCACAGCACACCACAAGGGATGGTTTGAGTTTAAAATTTGTCCTAATAATGACATACATTCCCCGGCTACTCAAGAATGTTTAGACAGGTAATATAAATTGTGTGCATTTTTTTAAATTCAACTATTACCATGTCCCAAGGTGTCCCAGTAATGGCTATTATTTAAAAGCGAGTTAACTTTGGCACAGTAGAACAGAAACATAGTTTCTATGTGCTATTCTGAGGGCTATGGGGGGGGGGGGTATTGTAAGCAACGAGCATTGCGGTCTGTTAAGTCCGAGCAGCGAGCATTGCCTTAATTGGTCTGTTAAGTGCGAGCAGCGAGCATTGTCTTTTGGCGACCATTTTTTTGGATTGTTTTTAATGTTACTAACTATTTTGTTTTGTCGATTTTTTTGGCGACCGTTATTTTTTTGGCAACCGTTTTTTTGGTTGTTAATTTTTCTTGTTAAGTGCGAGCAGCGAGCATTGCCGATTTTTAAGTGCGAGCATCGTACCTTGGGGGGGGTACCCCCAGTACTCTATTAAATTCTATTAAAAATGGATACTATTCTTTTAACTGATTTCCGAATGTCCCACCTGGTGTTTTTCAATTAACCATTGGCAAAACGTCTGGGTGAAGAATATGGGGAGGTTACGGGTATGTTCTTGTTTGTTACAGTATAGCCGTGTATTATTATATTTAGCTGTTATACCTCATGCACGCTACAACTACCAATCAGAAATTGAACACGCCATAAACGCATTCAGGCTCTGAGCTCTTGTGAACACGGCCATTCAAAATCAAAAATGCTATCATTTTTTAAAGTAAAAAATAATTACTGAGAAATCATTGAATTTTTTATAGCGCTAATTTAGTTATATCAAACACATGATATTTTAAAAACTAAAACTTTTTTAATAAATCAAATTATAAATAATTTATGTTTTGGCTTCAGCCATGTTTTAGAACTCGAAAATGGCGGCACCCGATACCAGTTGCCGCAAAATTCTGGTACCGGTAACTTTGAATTGCGTTATGAGTTGCCTCACAACATGGTTTGCGAGCAATGTGTGCTACAATGGAGGTATCATACAGGTACGAAACTAAACTTCTAACTAAACAACTAACTTAGGCTTCCTACAGATTTAAGCCTGTCGCTCGTCAGGTGGAGAGTGAGCGAAAATTAAATAATTCATAATTCTTGTAATATTTTCCAAATTCATCTTTCTAATCAATTCTGTTATTATACTTAACTTTCTTGTAACGTAAAGATTATTTTCAATAATTGAAGTTTTACACTTTGAAGGAAAATTGTTACTGTAACAATTTTATTTTTGCTGTTTAAATAAAGCGTAAGTTTATAAAAAATGGGATAACAATTCCTATGCCTCACGATTCGGTATTATAAATAGTTGTTTACATTTTGTCAAAAATAACAATACACATTTTACGTTAGCGTGGAAACGCTCATGATAAAGTGATGAATGTATTTCAAATGTATAATTTTAATCAATGAAATTGTTAAATTTTCCTTACAGGTAACAACTATAGTTGTGATGAGACTTGTTGCAGGCTCGGAAGGCCTCATGTGCACGGCACTACTGACTCCACTTGTGTATAAGTTATAACGTTGCCACATTACTTTACAGGTAACAGCTGGAGTTGCGATGACGTCAATGACAAGGATACTTGCTGCGTCGGTTGTGGTTACCAAGAAGAGTTTTACGGATGTGCCGATGTTGAAATTATTGGTACAAGTGGCCCAAACCCAACCACCACAATTGCATCCACAACTGCTCAGGCTAGTGCCACGCCAGCCACAGCTCCGTCTTCTACCATAACGACTACAGCGGCATCAAGTAGTAGCACTTCCACTACTGCAGCAACTACCAGTACGACTGCCCCCACTACAGCGCCACCTAGCGGTGAATGTTCATATGTTGCGACTGGGGCATATGCGAACTCACCAGGCATGGATGATTGGTGTGTCACTAATTGTAATGCTGGTTACTGCCCTGCCTCACATTGTGCAGAAATCAATTGTGGTGGTACCGCGCCATCTGGCGGTGGTGAATGTACATATGTTGCGACTGGGGCATATGCGAACTCACCAGGCATGGATGATTGGTGTAACATGAATTGTAATGATGGTAACTGTCCTGCCTCACATTGTGCAGAAATCAATTGTTAGTTTATTGATTTATAGAAATGGTCATTTTATGCGATTGCATCAGAGTTTGTGGACGGTGTTTTTTTTTAAAAATTAGTTATTTAATATTCGTCTTGGTTGTCGGGTTAATGTCCTTTTTTCATTAGCTACGTTTGTAACTGATCGATCACATTGAATTTACAGTGACGAATACAACTGCTTTAAATCAGAAATGTTTGATTGATAGCGAAAAGTAAAAATACATATATTGACAGCAGTGACGAAAGATGTATATTTTGTTTTTGGTGGAAGATTAATTTTGTTTTATTTTAAATGCGTTATTATATTAGCAAATAATAACGATGTTATATAGTTTATTTTTTTCAAATAAAAACAAAATACCAAAATTCAGCCCTTTGTTGTTTTATATATATTCAAACTTGTCTATATGGGTCACCCAAGGGAGCGATCTTTTTAAACAAGTCGATTGATATCTATGTATTACAAATTATTCAGCGGGACATATATTTTAACTACCTTTTATATTCAGTGACTTCTGTATTCACTGAATTCGGATTCAGGTGGCCTTTGGAACTGGATCTGTACTTTTAAATAAAGATAAGCTGAAATTTTCCCTAATGTTTCGTCAGTAAAGGGTCAAAGACAACTTGTATGGGGAATGAGATGGTGTTATTAGTAGGTTGTCTTGACGATAACATGTAACTACAGAAGTCTCTCTAGTCTTAATTGTATGCAACATTGCTTTTGTAGTATGCTTATTCTAAAACATCTTAAAAGTTTGTTGCATTCAAATAGCTAAGAACTTTATTAGTGCACTAAATAAATAATAAATAATGAGATCGTTAGTTGTTCGCATACATGAACACCTGGAGACATAGGTATACAATGCCCCCGCCCTCCCCCAACCCTCCGTCCATTACACAAGACGTCAGAAACATATAAGCCACCGATTAGGCCAAGGGCTTATGCTACTTTCATTCACTGGTATATCATGCCTTTGTCTTTGCAAGTCGTGTTTACAATCGCTGTTCCAAGTTGTTCCGTGATCAAGGACTTACAAGTATTAAAGGCTTCTGTACACACTAGGTGGCGTAATAATAGTGAAAGAGGTGCTGACAATATCTGTGAGTGATGGTAAGGGCTGAAAGTTATAGGCATGTTTAATTGCGATCTAGTTAATTCCGTGACGTGACACCTTTCATCCTTGCCGTTGTCACGGGTTATCATCTTATCTTGCTATTTAACAAGTACTTAACGCACAATTGAAAAGTTGATGCAGTTATTCCTGGTTACCCAAAACACGGACCCAAGGGGAGCTCCCCCGGCTAGATTGGACGAATATTTCAAGATACTGGGTCGTCCTCAATAACATAATCGGGAAAAGATAAAATTAATCTCCCATCCAATTGATCCATGTCCCGAATTATTTCGATAGAAAGTATTAAACATCAATTTATTTACAGCACTGTCCCTACCAAGTAGCGCTTCCGCCATTGTGACATTCTCCAGCAAAGAGGTACGAGTGCCATCTGGCGGAAGACAATTTATTAACAGTAAATGAATATTTGACGCTTATTCTACTTAGTTGGGTCATGTTATCGACATCAGAACATTTAAACACTGATCCGACAACTTCAACGAAAACAACAAAAAAAACCCAAATAACTACCCACTGAACATTTTTATAAACTGGAACTTGACTATTGGTACGAGTAATTGTAATGGGGTGGCGTCTTTGTTACAGTATTGTGGGATAACTACTAATTTCATTGTTAACCAGCATTGATGTTGGAAGTTAAAGTTCCATTGTACCATTGTTCTAGAAAAGGAGTAGACGTTGACAGAGAAAATAGAACACGCAAAAAGAACAATATTCACAATAAGTAGGAAATCAGTTTAGTCTGAGAAATTGCGGCGATCAAAAATATTTCTTTCAAGATACAAAATGGTTTGTTCAGGGTTTAACTCACCCCAAGTTTTATGCTGTTGTTTAATTTCTTTACACGGCTTATGTGTTTTTTTTAATGACTAGTTATAATTGCACTTGTTGTTATCGACAAAATAAAATGTGAGCACAGTGAACCAGGCTCCACCTTTTATTCTTCTATGTTAAATCAATTTCTGCACACTAGATGGCAGTTTCGTATTTGTGGCATCCAATTTCTTTTGTACACCGGTAGCAAAAACAAATGTTCTACACAATGTTTTCTCTTTCAGAAGAAATCACTTTTTTTTGCAGTCTTAAATCATCTCAATTGGCGCTTAATTACAGAAATCCAAATGAAAACTGCAAAGTTTTAAAAAGAAATTTTGACGTGTGTAAGTCTTACCATTTTTAAAATCGTGGCTGTAGTTTTGGTCGTAGCTAAATCATTCATACTTTAACAACTGATTTAAAGACCCATAAATGAAAAATCGTATGCTATCAAGCATATATATATTGTTAGTTTCCGCATTTGTTATTCCTATATGCCTAATTAAGTATTTTTGTTAATTAACACCAATTAATGAGCCATATAACAACCCATTAAACGAGCTTTAGGAATAAAAGTAAAATTGATAAAACAAATTGCGTAAAGCGTTTGATCATCCAAGCTGTAAGCATTACCACGTACAATCATTATAACAATACCAGAGGTTACGATAATTATAATACGGTAATTACCGGTTTGACACATCAGGTAATAAAATATTCAGCTACCATTTGTTACCATTTAAACGGATTTTAATGTAAACTAATTCATCAGATTATAACTAGATCGATGAAATTAGTAGCTTGATTTAAAAATTGTCTTAATGAAGTAGGTCTAGTATGTGATTGATGCAGCAGGCTTATAGAATTTTTTTAATAAACATGGAATTGATAAGAGACAGGTGGAAAATACAAGTATCAACTACTTATTATTTAAAAATATTAATCTATTTAATCTCTTACTTCAAATTCTAAATCACCTTTAGTTATTTTGCTAAATTGTGGTTGTCTGTATATCAGCTGTGTATTTGATGCCCTACAGGTAAAAAGTGTAATAATGCATGTGGATATAAGAGGTTAATATTTAGCGATTTTAAATATTATATAAATGTTAGTTATTGCATGGTGATTTATACCCTTTGGGCAGCCTAGTACTCGAATGTTAGGAAATATTCAATGGATCAATGCCCTTATTCTTTATTTCATTTTTTAAACTGTATTTCATATAATTTGACTATAAAAACACGTGATACTACTGATACATTGTATGTTAATGGGAATGAATAAACAATTTATTAATAACAGTAAAAACATTGCATGCATTAATTAATTCGATACACGCGTGGTTTACATCCATAATCTGATGGGTATAATCCTATGTTATCTGTCAAACATAATCTGTTGATATTTAATATCACTTTAAAATACAAAGGATTCACAAATTTTGTTCGTATTGTTTTGAAGCATAACGAATAACTTATGACAAATGACCGTTTAATCTATCTAAACCCACGCCGGTGGAGCTAAATGTCGACTACACCTGTTGCAAATTCTTATCATATTTATATTGAAATTAGCAGGCTAGACTTTTTCTTAAGTTCTATCGCAAAAAGAATAAAGTTTATACTAAATGCTGATCATGTACACAACGTAAGAACTGACAAGACTAGGGCTGCATGGTTTACAGAAGCCATCTTATGAAGTACATCTGTCTAAACTTAATCTGAATTTAGCCAACGATAGATAGGCTACACGTTTTTTGTATGGATGAGGTAACAAAGTAGAGGCGTGATTTCAATAATTGTCACCTAATATGTGGTCTAATAAATACCAAATCCACAGTACAACCTTTTTTCCGCAAGCTGTAATAAGTTTCGAGAACCCCATCCCCAATGTTCTAATATCGATATGCCACGATTTCCAGTTTTGCAGATATTTTTAAACATACGTTATTTTCTCAGAGACCTACTGTGGGCTCTAGTTGCGCCATTTTAACAAAGTTGTGGAATTTATGTTAATAAGAAATCTAATCCAGGGATTAAATTTGAAACATGATTTAGTGCAGCAATCTCGTTCATTTCAGAAGTCAAGATGTTCTTCATTCACAAATTTTATGAATTCATTACCACGATCATGAAACATTTCCGATTAACTGCACAAATATAAAAATTAATTCATATTTTCCATTTTATCCAGACCAAATAAATCTACATTTCTTGTTATTTAAAGGGAGCAACAACACAACTGTTTGAATATTATAATTAATTTAATGATATTAAGGTTTGTATATAAAATATACACTTTAGTCTCACCGCTTTTATTATTTTATATTAATCATATATAAATCCTCTGTATTTTATTTATAGTTTATAAAAGCAACAAGTTGAAATTAAACAATTTTAAATTGTTACGTTGTTTACTGTCTAAATGAAATCCGAGCGAACTAAAGCGCGCAAGAAAAGAATAGAACCCCGCGCTGAATGTTTATACTCTAAACAGCTTAGGCGACAACTAGACTTCACGTTTGAAATAATAACACAATAATAATACAAATGTTTTGGAATATACTATACATATTATTTATAGCAGAAAATTTGTATGCATAACACTATAACTATTGCTCAGGTGTAGATTTCATTTATTTAGAATACTGAATATTTCAACACGATCCTTATTGAGAATACACAAAATTATAACTAAGATCAAACTTATATAAATATTATGAAATAATCAGTTTAGGTTTTTATTACCTTTCATTTCATAAGGTTTCAAATTAGTTTTCATTTCAATAACGTTGTAACGTATTAGCACGCGTGGCCAGAGAGGGCACGGTAGAAATACCCATTGTTGAAGGCAGACAGTCCACACAGTTTGACTTGTTATATATCAACTGCTGGTACATACCGACTTAGAATCAAAGGCCATCCGAACATAAAAGATGACTCTAATAACACAGGAAATACCTTATGTACGAATACACAAATATTATGCTTGGACCTATAATTTTTTAAACAAGTTCCATTTTATCCGCCATTTTCATATGCGCAACAAGTCTTATACAGATTTATATAAAAATAAAAACGTCACTTTTTAAATTGACTAACACGCTATTATAAAGCATAATGCACTGTATCTCCAAGTGTATTTGGGTGTTTTATTTCAATTAGATATTTAGTTGTGCTTGCATTGCATTGAGACATATCTTTAGGCTTTTGTCATCACAGGTGGGTTTTCGTGACATTTACTCAGTTTCCGTACTGAATATGAAGTCGGTTCTTAATACCTCTTATTAAACTCAATAACATTTAATTGATGTAATTAAGAAGGTTAAGTCTACATACAACTCGTTCGTAAGCATAAATTATCTGAAAACAAAAGAAAAGTGTTTTTTTTTATCTGATAATGTTTTCGCCACATTATCCACATAATTCTCGAAGTGCATACAGGCCGGGTATTACTAACGATAAGAAAGCAGGGTTCTGTTTATCAGTTATTTTTATAATACATTCTTAAATCCAGGGTAAAGTTACCACTCTATACGCAATCATTATAATAAAGATTTACGTGGTCTCGCATTTCAACAATTCCTGTTTTGGTTAGATTTTTAACCAGCACAAGCTTTAGTAATAGTTAATGTGGAGAGGCCTCAACAAATCCGGCATTGTTCCATTATAATCCGCTGTTGTCCGTAATTTACAACAAGTAGCACAGAAGCTGAGAAATATCTTCTCAGTATACTATAAATAAACAAGAAGGAGTAAAGACGATATCAGAATATTGATATAGACATTGTATATCATATTGATGACATGTTTATTCATAATTTACTTGAATAAGATAAAATATTACAAATAACATTGTGGCTAAGTCTACTTAGAAGGGCTAACAGGCATTCTTTATTACAAATATTCACCAATTACTGGGACCTATTTCATAAAATCTTATCTTAAAAAATTATCAGTATTCTGTATTGAAGACGAAATTGGTTTAAATTCTTATTATTGTAATTAAACAATAATCTAAAGATTTGAATACACATTGGAAGCAATTACATTTTATGGCAAAGTGATTTTGTATGAAACTTGTGTGAAAAGACACTCAAGTTACTATTAATTTTCCAATCAGGACAATCAAAGTTGCAACACATTAAATAGAACATGATTAACCATATATAAAAGAACCAAATCTGATTGAAAAATATCATTATGGTCTACCTCGAGGGAAGGATTACGAAATATGCGTGATACATTTGACATTCAGTTTTGGCCAAATTAGTCTAAATTAATTAAAGCTCTTGATACCTCTATCACGAATATTTATACCGATTTTTCCCCTTCTTTGCCTTTGTTGACCTATACCATGCTGAGGGTTTCGTGAAACTTACCCGCATGTAGTATATAATAAGTATATAAGTCAACGCACAGCGTATTGTTAATAATCTATGGAAAAAGAATGAAGTGTTTTTCTGCGGCAATTTAATAGCTTAACTTCATTTTTTTGTTTTCTAGTGACATATGTGTTACAATATATCGGTACGTAGACTACATTAAGAATACTTCAGACGTTTAGCCCTACAACAGCTGATGAACAAATACCAAACGTAAACAAGTACCAATACAAGGTTACAAATATGCAAAATAAACAGATAAATTCATTAAAATTAAACAAGGCACTATACAATTTTGCTCTAAAAGCAAGAGCGTCATGCTATATTTTTAATAAATCTTTCCCGCATTTTTTCCATAGAAATCTACAATGACAATCTTTACATTATAATGAGTCCACACAAACCATTAACTTCAATTTACAAACTGTAATTTTAAAATACTGAAAAAATTGTCAAGAGTTTTGATATATGATAATATATGATCTCACTTTAAAAGTTCACACCTTTGAATTGACACATTAAGATATTGGACGTCGATCACGAGATGGCCCCGCCTCTATTATTGTATCGTTATTGATATTAATTTATATACAATAGGCTGAAGTCACATGCGGGCTAATCCAATCATCCAATAAAAACTCCTCATACAATAAACATTCAAGCAATTGATAGTATAATAATTAGTGTAATTGGATTGAGTCTCACACGCGTTCTTACAGCGACAGAAGACGACAGGTATATCGCTTTAGATCATCAGTTGACAAAGTTTTCTTCAGTTTTTTTTTATGAATTACAAGTCTTAATTAATAAATAAGTGAATAGGCACCTGTCTGAATATACTTGTTGGATAATTAAGACGCAAGCGGGGACTCTATCCGTGAATATCGACCACAGACCTGTTGCCTTCGCACCAGCTGTGTGGTATCATTATAGTATATATTAATGGAAGAATTGCAAACGGACAATTAACGCGTGATTGGTAGATAAGGCACACATAAACATAGTTGATATACACTGAATTCATCCAGATACAGTTAGACGTGAAAGAAGCGTTCTTAAACAAAGAAACTTTCAAAGAAAGAGATACTTGCTGGATTCGGATTATAATTCAATTTATTTTAATTCACAATGATGCCGGTGGCACCTACAGTCAAGAGACCAAGCGCATTTAGCATTGAATCTTTGATGGGAAAAGATACATCATCGTCTCCTCCAGCGCCAAGCCCTACAGACATCAACACGCTAAGAATACCAACAAGAGATCGTGAGGCTATTGGGTTTCAACCTGTTGGTAGCGCAGTGAGCTGGTTGCAGAGTATCAAAAGTCTATACGGAGAAGCGCAACCTTATGCTGATAGTTTAGGACTAGGACATTTAGGACTTAATCCTGCATTTGCTGGCACTTTACCACACACCTTACCAGGACATCATGCTATTTCGCCCTTACATCCAATGCTTATGGGAGCAGCTCCCCGTGACCCTTTCCCGCTCTACCCTTGGCTGATGGCGAGACACAGTGGCTATTTGAATCATCGCTTTGGAGGTGAGTTACATTTTAAATACATTGTGACCATAACCGAATATTTTCTAATTTAAAAAAAAATGTAATGAAAAATATCTCAAAAAATGTTTATTCATCAAAAGCTTTCTTTTGAGGCTGTCTAGTCATTAATGCATACCCTATCTGTATACTACTAAATATTCCCTGATTATTATATTTAATAAATATGTCTATTCCTTTATAGAATACACCTGCATGTATCATCAGAATAATTCATACACATTAATATGGTTTATTAGCCCTATTAACTTTATATATAAAATCAGTGAACCCGCAGATTTATGTAGAAGCTACAAAAAAATGATATCTTTTCACTGTAGTTTTATGTTTGACACCACTAATTACCAAGGCGGGTATAATCAGTCAAACGCATTGTCATTATTAGTCGAGATTGTCATGTAATGAAACGATGACGTATCAGATACCAATATTTCCTACAAATATTTGATCAAAAAAAGGTAACAGTTCGAAGATCTAGATTCCCTTTGAGTGCAAACCTGCATTATTCTGATTCAGTAACAGCTCGATTGTAGCAATCAACAGGTTGTGACAAAATTACAACGTGTTTATCTCTAAACCTGATAATTTGCTGAGACTATTTCTTTAATTGATAAACATTGTGTCAAATTTAACTATCAATTTGTGAAAAGAAATATTCGAACTGACACATTAGTTAAGGGGAAATGTTTGTCGAGTTAATCGTGGTAGAAACAGTTAATTCATAAGTAATAAAACTCTTATTTATATTTTTATAAGAACTACTATACTGATTTCAGAAAAGTCATGCGTGTATTGCAGAACTTAAAACCCTTTCTGCTTCTATTTATTTTGAATTGCCTATTCATCTCAAACTAATAACTAATTCGGGGAATGTCAAAAATTCACAATTCTTTACACGGATCTGCATTTAGTAATGAACATTAGTTTTTCGGCCATTTTTACACGTCTCTTTTCTTATTGCCTATAACTTAATATAGCTTGTGATAAAGCTCATGTATTTATTTCTTCATTAATTCCAACACCCACAGTCAAATTATTTACAGACATAAGACGAGATGTTTCGGCTGTATGGTTACTATGGTTACAACAGGGGTGGAAATGAACTACCTTGAAATAACTGTTGTAAATACACATTAAAATCTTGTACAAACAAGTGCCGCTAATCTAATGTAATTAAAAGAGTAATAATCGCTCTTAAATTATCGTAATTAAACCCATAACAGTTGAATTATTGGTTAGCATATGAAATACTCAATAACGAAAAATCGTGTGTGGAAGCAATATCCATTTATTTAGACACGTGCTAAATCGACCAAATCTAACTAACAGACTGTTAAACTTTACAAATACCTAATTCAGGTAATTTGTTTTACAATTCTGAAACTGTGAAGTCAATTTGTATACATAATAAGGCAATGAAATTAGTGAGTTTAATGACTAATAATTATATGCGCCACACACAGTGGCAATAGTAGCTCCATAACTCATCCCACCGCAAATGCGTAACAGTAACTAACCGACTCGCCACAAATTTAGGCTGAAACAATAAGAGCTCTTTTAATAGGAAAAGTAAGAAATGTACCTTACACATTTTCGTGGTGATAATACAACCCACGATTGTAGAATGCGAGATGTAGAATTTGAGTTACCCCTGTAGAGCATTTACTTTTTTAGCAATGAGATTAATTTTGAAATTAGTTGGCTGGTTAACTATAATGATAAACGTAAACAACATATTAACTTCTCAGTTCGAGTGGAAAAGCAATATCGTACTTATCTGTGTGAGATTTGTGCATGGAAAACATAACCAAATTGTTACTAGCTGATCACGTAATCTGTATGAGTTAATTGCGATTATTTTTTAAAATTTGGAAAATATGGTTATTTTCCTGTACGTCTTTGCTTATTTCCCAGACGGAAATTTGCATAATTCTAGTCGCTGCGTTCGATTCCGGAAATGTTCACATTACAATCTGTAGTTTCCATATCAACGGCGTGCAATTTTATTTTTGTTCAAATTTATTTACCGAATTTAATGGGTTTCCTTCAATTTAAATTAGATCCTTTATTTCCCTAACAATTCGAGGAATATCAGCCTAATTTACGTTTATTAGCAAAAATTAAAATTGATTTTACTGTGAAATTCTTTGTTCTGAATTGATTGCCCATTGCAAGTTAAATATTATTATTGCGGAAGTTTTTTTAAAAATTTATCTTTATGTTTTCCCTAATTTCCGCACTTTTAGCACTGTTATATCATTGAGAGAGAGAAATATACGCAATACATGCGTAATTTTAGTTTGCACAACTTTATTGACTTGGTTGTCATTGCTATGCTCGATCGGATCAGTGCCCGGTAAAGGCGAATGTAATCTTAGCACGCTAGCTCTGTACACAGTAACTCGGATTTCTATTCCGTGCGATCTTTTGGCTTTGGTGCTAAAAAAACATGCTTTTGCGCTAATAAATGCAATAGAATTTGTGTACATAAAGTAAGAGATAAAAAGTCTTAAACTTTCATAATAAATGTAATTTTACTGTAAGCAAATCCGAAACTGGTAGTCTGAGAAATTTTCCTCTAATCGTTAAATGTGGGGTCTTCTGACAGCTCATTTGGATCAATTACGAGGCTTATAAACACTCTGACACGTCAAATATGATAAAACAATCATCAACATGTCAGCGGAAAACTCATCAAAAGTACTAATCAACTTAACAGTTGAAAATTGTTTAAAAATTGAGTGGAAATAACTTATTATACGAACGTGATTTTGGAAGATTGACGTATGTTAGTTAACATGTAGTAGACCCCGGTAGCAGGCCCACATATGTCTGCGTTTAACTAGTGCAATGAATATGGTACAGTTTATTAAGAGTGTGACTAATATTCGAAACTGCAATAATAATTTGGGCTGAATTCTGATCTGAGAACACATATATGTTTAATATTTTATTTTGTATATCTCAATATAAACAGGTTATAACACAATCTCGCACCAATGTCAGAAAAAAATAAATAATAGGTTATAGGGTAATTTTAATTATGTATATACAGGGTGTATACATTTGTATTATTCCTCAGTTAAATGTTGATTTAGATACTCTTAAAACATACCGCCATTTCCGCTTTTCCAGTGCAAAACCGTGGATTTGTAAACCGTGATGTTACCCAAATCGTTGCATAAATATTTCGATTATTTATCACTTATATTTCAATTTAAATTCTAGACATACCTGCATTCGTTATTACAGAATACCCTGTATGAAATACAAGCAATTAGTGAAATATTAATATTTTTATCGCTTGTCATTAGAGACTTCGACAATGCCAAAGCTCATGAGAATTTGTCGTGTTAAGATACATTATATTTTTTTTCTGTATAAAAAGGTAATTGTATGCGTGAACGCAAAACTACAATTTTTGTTAAATACAGTACGTTTCAACTCTCCATGTTTTACTTTAATATTTTACTTTAATAATTTTACATATAAAATATATTATAATGAGATTCTCTTCATAGTTGATAGCGCAAATATTTTACTGAACAAAACAGCTAACACAGGATATGCAGTTTAAACAATACCGAATGGCTTTTAATATAATTCAGCAACTGTGTCTGACCATATGAAGGTGATTACGACAAGTAAAATGTGCATTAATTGTTATAATTAACCACTATCTTTTGACCCTCATAATTTTATATACAACACATCTTCATCATCAGCATCATTATTGTTGTTATCTGTGCCACCTTCCCTCTAATATTTTGTACACCACAGACGGAGACAGAATTTATTTATTTATTAAATTCGATTAAAACTGTATTTTTATACTTACCTGATACACACACGAATGTTCTTATTAATTATACATTTTTTTTATACATATATAAGTCTACCTGTTACTTATTTTCTTAGCTTTTATGAAATGAAGAAATTCTTGTCTAAATTACTCGTATGTTAAGCATGTGCTACGCCACTATGAATATGGTAAATTAACAGTAAATTCCAATATTTACATTATATTCTCGTGTATTAAATTATAAATTAATCTTAATTAAAGCAGTTAGTGCGGTATCATATTTTATAAAACAGCCGGTGGTTATTTGGTAAAAATTATGATTATTATGCCACAGCTGCGTGTTATTGTACTTTGGAATCAACGGGGATGTTGATTTTTTAATTTACCTCTTTTACAAAAGCAACCATGCTAGCATGAATTGCGATCTTTGATCAAGATACACCGTGCTTATCGTAGCTTTTGACTGACGTCACATTTAATAATTGTCGACTCCACATATATACAAAACACAGCCCAGGTCACCGCGTCGTCATAAAGAATACCA